>PVKS010008566.1:0-67742 GCA_004027875.1 Aplodontia rufa | reverse complement strand
GAGTCTGAGGCTCATGATGGAGAAGGTAGAGCTGGAGCTGTTTCCAGGGTCAGGAGACCTCAGCCTGAAAGTGAGTCGCTGCCTAAAAGTCTGCAGCTAAGTGGTTTTATATGCCCTCCAGATGTCTTTGATGCCACTGCCTCAAAGCCAGAAAGGAGGAAGAAGTAAGGAAAGGGGAAATGAGGGCATGCGCTGATATACCCGTAAAAGCATGCTTAAGTTGTGCCACCCAGATAATAGCAGAGAGATCGGAATTCCTGCTGAATGAGTTGCATGTTACGAGTCATTTCACATTCCTACTCTTTTTCTCAATACCTATGTCCCTTGCACACACGCACGCACTCTCTTAAGGAGGTGAGAGCTAGACTGAAATATTACATGTCTTTTTTTCTTTGCATTGACCAGGTAACAATATGCTTGCTTTTCTGGTGAAACAGTCTGTAGGCTTAAGACACTTTATGAGCTCCTGAGGACATAGCATGTGGCCCGTGAAAAAAGGCAGTTGTTTCCCTTTCCAAATGACAAACAAAACAGATGCTTGTGTCTTGGTTGTTGAAAAAATGTCAGGATTTGTTTGAAGTGTACGAGTAAAATACGAGACAGTTACCCCCAAAGGCTCACTTTGGATATCAGTTTATGGGCTTTTTTCTGCCTTCCAAATGAATTATATTTTGTAATTTCATCCAGAAAGTAGAAGCAAACTCATTCATCTTCGAATTATAAAATAAACTACTTGTTCTTAACCATCTGAGTGTAGTTTGAAGAGAAAGAAACAGTGTATTTTTTTTATTTAATCCAACAAAGATAGATGACATAATCTATTGTGAAAGATTTATATATTGTGGACGTACGGAGAGTAAAATGTGTAAGTCCTTCATAATTACAGCGTATTACTGCTCAGTAGAAACCACCAGTAGCAAAGCGGCATTTACTTTCTATTCTATTTGCATTTATATACATGAATACACAGCAAGACACATATAACACATAAGCAAACACATGCATGGAGACAATCATAGGGCCTTTGGTTTAAGTGGAATCATTCTATTGGGTGTTGGAATCATTATACAGCTTACTCTCTCTCTCTCTCTTGTTTTTTTTAAATAGAGATTGAACTCAGGAGCACTTAAACCTGAGCCACATCTGCAACCTTTTTTTTTTTTTTAAGAAAGAGGGACAGAGAGAGAGAGAGAGAGAAATAATCAACTTTATTTGGTTTTTCTTGTGGCTTTCCTTGCTCTGAGACTTCATTGTGTACGTGGTTCTGGGTTTTGAATTCACGTACTCTGCATGCCAGACGAGCGCCGTAACCACTGAGCCACCACTCCAGTCCCTGCAACCATTTTGTGATTTTTTATTTGAGACAAGGTCTCTCACTAAGTTGCTTAGGACCTCAGTAACTTGCTGGTGCTGGTTTTGGACTTGCCATCCTCCTGCCTTAGCCTCCTGAATCTCTGGGATTACAGGCGTGCTCCACAGCACCTGACTACAGCTAACCCTTGTCTTACAAAAACAGTGAGTGAAAAATAAAGGTTTCAAACATCATTCACACTGTCCTTCTTTTCCTGTCCATCACAACCCTCCAAAACATGTTGATAACAATATTTATTGGCTCATTACACACTTTTATTCTCTATATACTTAATACTACCCAAACTTCTTTCCTGGTTCACTTAGCTAGATTACTATATAGTTTCTAATATTTTCGGGGAAAATATGTGGAATATCTTCTGAACTAATGGTATTATTTGAGTTGGTTGGCACCAGAAAAGAGGTGGATGTGTAGTATAATAACATTATGTCAGTATCAATCAACAAATGTGTCTTGTCACAAGAAACACATAGTCAGCAAGGCTCATGAGGAAGTACTAACACATTTCTTACTAAAATTTCACCTGTTTATTAGTCAACATTCAAGATAAAACAACCTTTTGCTAGTTTCTATTTATTCAAGAAATATATTGATTAAGCATTTATGGTGTGCAAGGCATTATAACATTTTCATGGGATTTATTCGTGTAACTATTTCTTTTTAAAAGTAAGACCTAAAATACTTTCACAAAGCATTGAATATAAATGACACCTTACACTGCTACTACTCTTAGTACTATGACTACAATTGATAACTGCTATGTCTGTCATTTGCATAATTTCCTTCCATGTCCATAATGAGAAACACAATATAAATGATCATAAACTGATTCACAAACATGGGTAAAGATATTTTAAAATCAGTTGCTCAATAAAAAGCAGCTAACCTTTTACTCAGCAAATTAGAAACAAAGATATTGCAGCCTTTGAAGGTAAATGGATGGCTATGGAAGAAATTATGCTGAGTGAAATCAGCATAACCCAGAGAACCAAGGGTTCTCACTCATCTATGGAGGCTAGAGCTAAACCCTGGTCATTGAGAAAAGAGGTCTATTATCATGTTTTAAATCCAGATAAGGTGTAATGTCATACAACCTAAGGCATTTGTAGAGATGTATTGGGAAGGAAGGTGGAGGAGGAATAAGGGTGGGTAATTGGTGGGGGGCTCTTGGGGATAAATCTAATTTTCAGAATTTATATATATATATATTATATTATTTTGTTAGAAGCTTATTTGATTGTTCAACAAATAAATTTCTGAATAAAATTTTAAAAAGCACCTAACTTATTCAAAATTAGAGTTTAAATGAATTCTTAAAGTAGAAGCAAGTGCCAGAGGTTCTTGGGTTTTAACATAACTTGACAGACTTTCTTTTATGAATATTGCATTGTCATTCTGTGTGTGTGTGTGTGTAAGTTTTTTTTTTTTATCTCTTGTTCCTGTAAGTCAATTTATAAGTAGCAAAGTCATTCAGGAAATAAAAAAAAAATTTCTAAGGCTCAAAATACAACTTATCTGTTAGCTATTTTAAATAAACTATTTAGAGACATTGGAGGACTATTATCCATTAAAATTAATACATATATGAACTTTGCTTTACATAGAACATTTTGAAATGAAATCTCTCAAATCCTTCTCCCAAGAATAAGGAAATAAATGATCACATAGAAATCAGTCATAAAAGTAATTGTTACAAAAGATCCTAGGGTAGCAAAATTTGGGCTCCATTTGTTAAAGTACCTTAGTCAACAAATTGAAATATGAGGGAACAAAACAGCAATTTCCATAAATGTTGAAAAGAACTGTGTTTTCTATATAACTCTGAGTTGAGAAGAACTGTCCAGACCTCAATAATTCTGGCACTGCCCAGAGGTAAAGCATAGAGTAGGAGAGGGGTGAGAGGAGAGGATGAAGGAGCTGAGGGGAAAGATCTTCCTTCCTATAACATAGGAGTACCGTAAAGTTCTACAGGCCTGAGTATTTTTATTTTGAATAATATGATTTGTTAAACATAAAGTATGTGAATGTTACCCAGTTTCGCTACATAGTTATTCCAGAACAACGCTGTTGTTTGAGAACTGCAAAACATTAAGTTGTTACCAGGTGTCATCCGTTCTCTTTTGCTGTAAAACAAGTCAACCCCACACTTGATGACTTATAGGCTGCTGTCTCCCTTCTCCACTTTAGTGGCCAAAGTGGCTGAAAAGTCAAAAAGGGCCTCATTCACAAGGGGAGGTGGTGGCTGCTGGCTGCTGGCTGTTGACACCTCTGCTGGCATCCAGGAATTCCTCAGGACTCTGGTGGCAATGATCCTTCTCTTGTGGCTACTTCTCAACAATAAACAGGAAGGAGGAGGGGGTAGGAAGAGAGGGAAAAGGAGAAGAGGGAAGGGATACAAAGGAAAGGAAAGGAGAAAAGAAAAGAAACAAGCCCTTCTATCCCCTCCACCTCCTCCACTTCACTTCTATCTCTCCTCTCCCTGTTCTTCCCTTTCCCTCTCTTACCCTGCCTTCTTCTGTCCATTCAAGAAATCTTTGTTTCATGAGAAAACTAAATATATTTGCTACAAAAAAGCCTGAACTCAAGCTGAAAACTCTTCCTTATCACCTCAAAATCACAATGATCCTGAACAGGATCGTAACAAAAGTATAAATAAATGTCAAAACATTGATATTTGATTGATAAATATTTATAGAGAGGATCATGGGTCATACTTTTGATAATGTCACCATGAAATTGACAGAAAATATGTAGGGAATATATAGTTTCCAGAAGCCTCTTATAAAAGATTCAATAATAAATTCTTAGGAGCATTAAGTGGCATTCATGTATAGGTAGAAATTTTTTTTTTATTCAGAGAGAGAGGGACGGTGAAAGAGAGAGAGAGAGAATTGATTTTAATCCAGTTTTTCATTTGGCTTTCATTACTCCAACACTCCACTGTGTATGTGGTGCTGGGGTTCGAACCCTTGTCCTCGCGCATGCCAGGCACTGGTGTGAATAATTAGCTACCACTCAAGCCCAAATTGAAAAAAAAAAAAAAATGGTGTTGAAACTATCCAAGTCTCAGTTTTCTTACTGTGAAGGGGAATTTGAATTAGAAGGCTTGGAAGGGAACTAGTGTTGATCAAACATCTACTTTGTTCTAGGAAAACCCTCCAGGGAAGTCTGTGAGATCAGTGTTATTATACTGGTACACAGATGAACCAACTGAAGAGCAGAGATGGTAAATAGTCAAGGTCACATAACTCATACTCAGTACTAGATTTAAAATGCAGCTGCTCTGACTTTGTGCTGCATCACAAATGTAAAGAAGAGTACCAAGCACCTTTCTGGAAATTAATCAACTCATCTTGGTCTAACCTTGGAGGTGGATCAGAAACAAACATAAATTTATGTGATAAGGTGATTTTGTAGAGCAGGACTCAAGTGGAGCATCTGTAATTTCTCTGAGTTGAAGAAATAGGACTCTAGAATTTGTAGAAATGAAATTTTAGGTCTAAACTTTAGGTCTTCCTGTCATTATCTCTCTTTACATATTTGATGTATCAACAGTCCTTCTCAGAAATTTACCAAGGATTCTGACTAAGACTCTCAGCCAAAATCAGAATCACGCACACTCTGCTTTTCTTCCTTGATTTAGTCACGGAGGCAGCTAGAAATCCCCAGGTGCCCATCTGTTTGGTAAAGTTCTCATTTTGTGACATCCAGGAAGGTCTTTCGAGATGATGTACGTGAGAGTTACCCACAGCAATTCTTTTCCTCACTCAAGAATTAAAACTATGATACAAAAGAAAGCCACTAGTCATATTTTACCATAGATCTTGTCATATCTTCAGGAACTGAGGGATTAAGTGAATGTGTCACACCCACAGGCAGGCAGGAAAGTTGGGTAAGATGAATGAAGGTTCTGACACACTAAAAATTCTCTGCATTGTGTCCAATTACACAGAGTGGATTTTAGCTGACCACTTGTTTAATTCCAGGTGATTTCACACAGGAGAGTTTCAGGTGGATGAAACAGTGAAAATAGCATTTAAGGGTCATTATGAGGAAACTATAAGACATACATTAATTTTTCCCAAATACAGTCATCTTTAAGTTTGCTAGTGGCATGATCAATTAGTAATGGTAGAAATGGTAACAAGTAGCAGCCACTGGGGTTCTTATATAGGTTGCACTTTGGTAATATAATATAAACTATTTTTTATAGAATGAACAGGACAACTAGAACTGCAAAGATATTACAGATGTGATCTTATTCTATAGTCTAGAAACAAATCAAACTAGTAAATCTTTCTACAGGAAAAAATCAACAATCTGGAAATGATGGTGAAGCAAAAAGAAACCAGTAGTATTTATTCATTCATGATACTTGTCTTTCACCATCTAAAGGGAATTTACTATGCTTTCATCTACTATTATCAGGCACTTATTCAATAAGTGTTTGGGACTCATATGGTAAATTTTTGTGTTTGACCATTTATGGTAATTTGGTTTGCTGTTTAGTGTCTCCTAAAATTCATGAGGTCAAAACAAAAGTACTACTTGAAAAAACAAAGAGAGACCATAAAAGCTTGATGTTTTTAAAAATTTAAACATGTTTTATTCTTCTCTATATTGCTGAAAAACTTGTCATCAAGCCCATCTTGAAACTACTCCGGGTCTTTTGGTATTTTTATATCTCTTTGGTTCTGTCTTTTTTTCCCTCTTTCTGTTACATAGATATATCAATGCAGAATAATAGAAAACTATGTTACTCTCACTTATATTTCAAATATAATCAGAGAGATAAAAACCCACAGGAAAAAATAGGTTAGATATAAATGTGTTAATAATATTTGTATATGTATTAATCAAATTTCATTGTGTGTATGTGTGTGTGTGAGTTAGTCTCCTTCCTTTTGTTGTTTGTCCTAAGAATGAGATGCTCATATGAAATTGCTATCTTTGTACTAGCGAGACAGTGATGCTTGTTTAGCCTAGTTTGCCTGTTTGTTTAAATACCCACTATGTGCTGGGTGCTGTCCTAGAAATGAGATGAACATGGTTAACACTAACTCTGTCCTCATGGAAATTATAGTGAAATTGGAACAGATTGACACTAAACAGATGACCATTTGTATATAGACTCAATAAACTCTATAGTTACCTTGATGAAAAATGTTACAAAGGAAAATTACAAAGTACTATGAGAAGATAATAAAAGAACCTCAGTCTGGTAGGAGGAAGGCTCAGAGAGGATTCAGGGAGAAGAATGGGAGTTACCAGGTGAAAGTGAGGGGTAGGTGGTATAGGATGAGAGGGTGGCATAAGCCAAAGCCCTTGTTGGGTTACCTGAAGGCAAGAAGAATAGAGGTAGGTTAAACAACACCTACCATGAGCCAGGACACTACCTGGAAATCTGGGTCAGCATGATATACTAACTAGTGCCACCATTCTGTGCCATGCATTAGGGATACAGGGTTGGATAAAATAGAGGTGATACACTAGGAGAGGTCTCAGAAGACCAGGGTGAAAGGACCTACAAATAAATAATAGCAGTGCAATATTTGTTCATGATGTGGAAGCATCAAAATGGAAAAACATGAGCTCTGCTGAGACTGGCAAGGAAAACTACATGAAGGAAGCATTACTTGAGCTGAGTTCTAAATGAGTAACTCTTCTCCTGTGGGCAAAAAAGGGGCAGTTTTCTTACAGGAAGAGCCATAACAAATGCATAAATCCAAGAAAGAACATGCCACGTTAGGGAACTAAATGCCTGACTGCAAAGAATGTGAGGGAGTAGTAAAGCTGGAGTAGTAAAATCAGCAGTGAGATGAGACACACTCTCAGATGCTGTGCTCAGAAGCATCTAGGAACTAGGACATGAATCATTTAGCTCTGTGTTACTGTAACGAATACCTGAGATACTAAACTTTAAAAAGAGGAAAGAGTTATTTGGCTCACAGTGTCAGAGGTTTTAGTCCATGACCAATTGGCTCAGTTACTTTGGGCCTGTGGTGGCACAATGTGTCCCATGGGAGTACTTGGGGAAGGAGTCTTGTTTACCTCCTGACCAGGTGTGAAAAAAGAGGAAGAAGATGGACTAAGTCCCCAAAATTGCCTTCAAGGACACATCCCTGATGGTCTTCACTAGGCTCCATCTCCTAAAGATTCCACTACCTCCTATTAGTGCCAGACTGGGGACTCATTCTTTAACACATGGGCATCTGGGGATAATTTGAGATCCAAACTATATCAGGGAGCTAGCTAAAAATTTCAGATAGTGTGGTCTTCCTTAACCTCTTTGTGTTTTCTACAGACACCAGGGGCTATTGATGTTGTGAAGAGTTATTGGAAGGGGAGTGAGCTTAGAGAAAGGTTGAAATGATGCAACAACATTGGGAAATGAGAGCCTTCTCTACAACTCCAGAAGAAAAAGAATTAATTTTTAAAAATAATGTAGAATTAAAGATAAATAAAATTCACCATAACAGTATAAGACTGAAGGAATGTGAGTGAAATATAGAAATCTTTAAATTTTTTCTCCAAAACATCCAAAGTAAGTATTATAAAATAATGAGACACATAGTTTAAAAAACTGCAATTTTAATATAATGAATATGATGCATATATACTTGGAATAAAATGGTCAAAACATTTGAAAGTTATTACTATCAACATGTAAATATCTTACCAATAGTAATGCCTTTGGAAGACTAAATGATGAATTAATATTCAGATATGTCAAGTATGTTTTCAAAACTTTCAGAATACAGACAGATTGTTGTTTGTTTTGATTACTAAAAAAACTAAAAAATGCATTTCTGTAAAAACTAGAATTTAAGAATTTACCTGTTTCTTATCTTCATCTATTCTAAGAATGCATTTAGTAACCTGGATTACAGTTCTACTAACAAAATAGTTAATAAATAGCATATAAAATGAGTTTAATGAGTAAATCATGACATTATGCCATACCAAGAAGACACCAAATGTCTAAAATTATAGGAAGAGAATATATTACTCCTTATAGAATTTAAACATTAGAAATTCTAAATAAGGAAATATATTCTACACAAGATATTGTATGACACACCCATCTTTCTGATATAATATATCTTAAATAGCAAACCAGGGTCAAGAGTAAGAAAGTTTTGCAATATTTTATCTAAGAAACCACACTAAAATATTTCCTATTTCAAGGCAAGAGTGAGAATAACAGTGTCTCTTTCAACAGCATTCTAACAAAACATACATCTGTTAAATCCAAAACCTTTTCATGAACAATGCAAGGAATGTATTCTAGAAATACAGTACAGAAGTCACCTTCAAGTCAAGACACTTCGAAAGATTAAACACCAATGATTCTTGGCTCACAATATAGTCAACTGCCAAAGATGCCAATAATATAGCAGATAAAATAAGAGCAAATAGCAGGAAATACTATGCTAAATACTTCATAAACTGAGCAGAAAAAACTGAGGGGCAAACTACGGTTTCCCTGCCCCTTTCAAAGCAGGGAATCCACAAACTGCTAGGAAATAAAAATCAACCATTTCTATTTGTCTTCACTGGTCCAGAGACTCTCTTGGAAAACTGCTCTGTTGAAGAATGGACAATCCTTCCAATGCATCTTCCTTTCTCTTAATTTTTCTTGTTTCTGCTGTTGGGAAAAGAATTTTATCAGTTTAAATAGGTCTCCACACTTTACTCTACTCTGTTTTCAAAACACAGTGAGTGAAATGTTTGGTGAAGACAAAAACCAAGGTAGAGAAAATAATTTGTGTATATATATATTTTTTTTCGGTTCCATATGCATAATTCCAATAAGTGAGGATTTGAAATTACACCCATCCCCCAACCACATGACATGGTTCACATTTCAGTTACCACAGTGTAATATATATATATCAGTAACGAGCTCTGTGTTATTGCTCAGGCAATTACATGTAAAATTGGTCTAAGAATTTTCCCAGGACTTTCCAGAAGTTTTCCCTTCTTAACAACTTTTTAATTCCTAGCACAGTTTGGAATGTGGTACCCAAACCTAAGGAGAGAATAAGGACCTTGTGAAGTCCACGTTCTCCTGAGAAAAGATTAAAAAATCATAAAGATCAAAATGGCAAGTACCTGTCCAAAATTTTCTGAACGACTTTCTTGATCAAAGGGCCCTCTGGGTCCAGACAGACTTCCTTCCCGTTCTTCAGGGAGGCTCTACAGAGAGAAAAGCAGGATGCACGCCTGAGACCAGGAGCCTGGAGACCAGGCTGAAGGACTTCTCTCCCGTTAAGGTCACAGTGGACACCGCAGCACAGAACTTACACCACTTCCACCTTGGAGCACTGTGGGCCTGCGGCGATCACCTGGAGAGCAGTGATCATTTTGGGGTGAACTCCTGGCGTGATGGTTAAACAAATGCAACGGAGCTCTCTCACCACAGCCGCCACCGGACCCGCTGGGGAAGAGAGACTGAGTTATAGGAGGGTGCTGGGAGAGCCCTAACCCCCACCCTGGCCCTGGACGCAGTGGCGGTGCAGAGGTTGGAAGGAGCTGTCCTGCTGGGGCGCGTCCCCTGTCCTGAGCTCTCACCGTTGGCAAGGGGCTCTGGCGGCGTCAGCAGCAGCAGCAGCGCAAGCAGCGTGCACAGCGATCCCGAAGGGCGAGGGACACGGGCAGAGAGGATGGGCTGAAGACGCATAGTGGACAAAGGAGGGCGGCGAGCGAGTGCGAGCCTGGATTCGGAGCGGAGATATGAGCCTCCAGAGCACTGTGACTTTCTCAAGTCCTCTGCACTCCTTTTATCTGCATTCATCCCTTCCCCCAGGAAGGAAACTCAAACTTGGGATGCTCGGGAAATTCCCTGGACTTGGGGGCAGGGGGTTGGCGGAGCGGACTGGACTATGCGAATTGGTGAGGAGGGTGGCTGGGAGGAGCTGCCTGCACCGGTTCCGAAAAGGAGAAGACAACCCCGCCCCGCGGTGGAGGGAGCTGTTGCTCCCTAGGATCAGCAGTGATTCTATGGGGACACCTCATCCCTGGGCACCCTCTGGTCTACCTAGAGCAAAAGCCCTCTGGGAGGGTTCCTTCCTCTCTATCTAGAGAGTAAGAGTGGAATCGAGGTAGCGGAGAGCGGCTTTAGAAAAATTTTGGCAGGTCTTAACCTTTGTTCTTCAGGAAATGTAATCTGTGATTAGAACTGCGCCAAACTGAAAGACCTTCCTCTCCTCCTTTCAGGCAGGTCAGTATAAAGTTCTTCAGATTACTTAATGATTCCCTGGAATTCAGCCAGTTTTAGAAGCCATGGTAGTGGGTTAAGTGTTTCTTCACTATTTCCACTTGAAGTCGGTGGCAGGGGCTTTGAAATCAAGTCTGCTTACTGGAAATCCTGTTCTTGTAGTTTAGCAAGTGTAAGGAGGTGATTTAAAAAACAAAAATCTTCAGAAATCACCCAACAAATTGCTCTGGAAGAGAAGACCTCGCTTTGGGCAGTTTGTCACACAATTGAATAAGAAGAAGTCTTGGTCTTCTTGGGGCTGAGGCTGTGCAGTGCAGTGTGTGTGGTCTAAAGCAATACCAGAGAACCACTACTCCTGCTGTGGCTCCGCAACCACGTGTGTATTTGGTTTGACACAATCTGGCAAAGCTATGGAAAACTGATGAATTCCAGAGACTCCAGTGGAAGCTTAATCTAAGGGTTTGAATCAATCTGGCATTAACAATAATTTCTCCCAAACTCTGGATCCTTCAAGTTAATAATCTGTGCTGAGCCAGGATCTTGCCAAGATCTGGTCTAGAGCACAGACTTGTCTCCTAAAATTGAATGGTGAGGTAACTTCCAGAATTAAGGTTTTAATGACCAGATCTTCATTCTACAGTAGTCATGGCTATGGTACTATATGACACATAGGCTTTCTTTCATGGAAAAACAATTAGATTGTCTTCTGGGTTGTTCTCAAGACTCTCCACCTCACAGTAAGCCAGCAAAGGCAATCAGCAAAGAGGATGGCAATCAGAAACAAGTCATGGAATGAAACTATTCCTTGTCCCCTGTGACCATGGGGAATTTTATTACCTCTCCCACCCATCTTTCTTGGACTAACATTACCTCTGTTGCTGAGCAAGAAAGAGGTGTCATATACTTTTAGAACTTTTATACTGGAAGGCAATTTGAGTTCCCCTTGCTGAGGAAGGGTGGGAGGTTTGACTCTCACTCTGTGGGAAGCTAAGTAGGAAGTTCTCTCTCCCGTGTAGCTAGCTTCCTTTTACCATCAAGCATCATCCCTTACTCAGCTGATGCAATCCTTCATCCTTCTGGGGAGTGGTGATCTGTGGAAAGCAGCCTGTGTATTATATCAACATTTGAGAGATTAGAATATATCTAAAGATAACAGATAAGCCTCGCTGAAGTGACTAAGACAAAACTTCAAAAACTTAACTAGAGATCTTGAATTCATCTTAAAAACAAGGAAGAAATCACATTATAGTAAGATTGGAGGGGGGGAATTTAATGACCTAGGCTATTGAGTTTTAAAGTGTGTGTGTGTGTGTGTGTGTGTGTGTGTGTGTGTGTGTGGTGTTTAGGTTAGTTCCAAATTATCTATTTCAAATTCAAGGGAACAAATGAATTAGCTAATGGCACTAAATGATAAGTTCAGTTAGAAGTCAAGGGATGAGACTGCCAGTTCCACCTTCCAGTTGTATCGACAAACATGCCTCCACCTGATTGGCACGCTGAATCAACTCCCCGTGAATTATTTACAAAAGAAAAAGGAAGAAAAGAAGAAAAAACCTAGCAATCAGTTAAAGGAAAGCAGTCAAAGAAAGTTTCTAGAAGTGGGCTGTTGGATTGTCAATCTAATCAGGAAGCAGTACGTAACCTAACTTAGCTTCTGGTTGAAATTGTTTTTACCCACATCAATGTCGAACTCCTGTCTAGGCATCTCTGATCTTGACCTTGCACAAAGACAAGTAGGAATGTGGATGTCCAAAGATCACCTGCAGCTGAGAATGAAAGCACCAAGTGATAGGAAAAAAGAGGCTGAAAAGGGAAGGGTAAGAGGCGCAGAAAGGAATCCAGACCTCCACAGATCGAGGAGATTTATTGAAAAAAAGTTGCAAGGACACACTTTCCAAGTGGAATATGGCCATTTGGCTTTCGGATAGAAGGTCTTTTAAGGACTGAATTGCTGGGGGGTGGGTGTCACACGGAGGTTTTCCGGTCAGACTGTTTATTTTAATAGATTGGGGATCCTCTGATAAGAGCGGGGACACTAGGTTCCAATAAGGACTGAGTCTGAAAACTTCGAATCTGTGATCTTCCATGTAAAGGAGTCTGTGAACTTGGTGTAAAGGAGTCTGTGAACTTCAAAACAGTGAGCAGGGGGATTGCTGCCTGACTGAGTGACCTTTGGCAATTTTCCATATCCATCATTAGAGACAGAGCACTTTAAAAACAATTGTGTTTCGATTGCCAATTTAAAGGGATGTCACTTGTCTTACTGGCATTGTGTCAGGTAATAAAGACTGTTATTCATTTTTTTTTTACCAACTATGTTAAAATAATCCACAAAATGACATCATTATTCCAATAGCCTGAAAGATTTACTGTCTGTCAAAAGCAATCTAGTTTTAGTCATAATACCACAGAGTAATAAAATATGAATGAAAACATGAATGGTTTGCAGCTCCTGAGGCTGTTCAATGCTCATGATTTCTTAAGGCTTACACTGATGCTTTGAGGCAGATAAGAGAAATTCTCTTCCCCAATAATCAGGTACAGAAAGTAAGACCAGAAAAAGAGTTAGAAGTAGAAAATTCAGGATTAGAAGTCAAGCACTAGAGAATCTACTATAAGACATTTTTAATGATTTCCAGATTAGAAACCACTTTCCTCACCATCACAAATAAAAACTCACTGGGAACTCTCAACAGTTTGGTTAACCACTTTATTGTATTGCCCAACAACCATATTTTAAAATATTGAAATCCTAAGTCTTTTCACTTCTGTCTTTGGAGCCACAATCATACCAAAAGTCCAAGAGATTTCCAGGTTACCCAGCTTGAAACCATCCTATGCTTTCTATAACCTTCACTTTCTCTAAGACAAATCAAAAATCCTGTATGCTGTCAGAATTTACTTATTTATTTATTTACTTGGTGCTGAGGATTAAACCTTGGTCCTTATGGATGCTAGGCAAGCGCTCTATCAATGAGCTACACCTCTGTCCACTTAAAATGTATTTCACCTTTGGTCTTTGAACATGTACTGTACTAATCATGACTTCCTATAAGGCTGAGCTTAGCTATTCCTCAAGTTTACTTTTGTTTCCCTCAAGTCAACTAGAAACTAAAATCGGAGTTGATAGTTATAGTCCTAAAATAACCTCTAGTGAGTTCTAAGTTCAGTAGCAAGCAGTTTATGAACAGTTGATGATACCTCATGAAAATAGCTTGTAATTTTACAGCGTTCTTTATCTTACCAGTAGATCTTAAAGAAGAAAGGATAGGATTGTTAATGTCTCAACTTTTTGGAACTCCACATTTTTATTTGGTTTCTTGATGATTCTTAGAATTGAAATATTATGTTCAGCCATTGGAATCCAAATTATTCAAAGGAATGTTTAGAACCCAGAAAGTTATATGATGTTAAAAGAAAGGAAATTATACAATTAAATATTTACCAAATTATGAATTTTATGTGATATAGGAATTGTTGGAGACAAATGAGTAGGGAAAATTTTGATTAAGTTACATGTATTGAATGGGAATGTCATTCTTAATTGATCTCTTCCAACAGATCAGAAACCTTTAATTATGTGATTTAGTATATAGTATAGACCTTTACAAATATTTTCCCAAGTAGCTATTGTTCTTTATATCCATTACTCTTATGAGACATATGTTCTCTTTTCTCTCAAAATTTGTAGTATAATAGTGAGCATAACTACTGTAACTTAAGCTTG
Organism: Aplodontia rufa; assembly: GCA_004027875.1. Taxonomy (NCBI): domain Eukaryota; kingdom Metazoa; phylum Chordata; class Mammalia; order Rodentia; family Aplodontiidae; genus Aplodontia; species Aplodontia rufa. The sequence continues at coordinate 53,423 of PVKS010008566.1, read as the reverse complement.
TGGTCATCTTAAGTCAGGGAACCATGAGGCTAGAAGGAAGCCATGTTTAAAACTTCCCAACACCAGTGGTCTTACACCTTTAGTTACCTACTTCCTGTAGCCCATGCTGGTAAACCACTTACTTCCTGTAGCTGCTAACCCTTTCCTGTCCCTGTCCCAGCTTATATTAGCCAATCATGTAGATTGTACCCCTGAGCTCCTCCAATCAGAGTGAAGGGCAGGAATATATGAGGCTGGAGATTAATATCCCTGAATTCCTGATACATGCCTGTGTGGTTTGGATCCCCTTTGGGACGTATCTTCCTTGGGAGTAAGGTCTGTCTTGCTTACCCACCTCTAACCATGTGTTTGTTTTATCACCTGCCCAATATTTCTAACACTCTTTACATTACCTTTAAGGCCTGCCGATATTTCTAACAGTCTTTACATTATCTTAAAGAAACGCTATGCAATTGGCAGTAATTAAGGATTTTGACATAGCAATGTCTGGTTAAGCATAGCAAGGATTTCAGTATAAGGAAGAAAATGAGAGTTTGAGTGGAGGAGTTACTTGCTTGCACACAAAAGAGAAGGGAAAAACCTTGGCTGTCCAATGAAGAGGTAATGCTTTTTAGGGAAGAAGTTTGTCTCAAAGTTTCTTCATTTTACTGTGAAATGTCAAAAATGTTTCCCTTCCTCCTCTTTTTGTTCATTGTCCAGTTGGGTTTGTTTTAAATTTTTTTTATTTTTTATTTTTTGATGGTGGTAGTGGTTTTGCTGTTGTTAGTTTTGCAGCTAATATCAGAATAAATCTGCTCAACAAAGGAATAAACCAGTGAATTTTGACAGAGTCCATACTGAGTGAGGCTACAGATAATCACAGCTAGCTGGCATTCCTTGCTACTTTCTGGAAGAATGGAATATCTAGTTATCTTTGTCTAGCACTGCAATCGTACTATTTTTGTTGTTGTTGACAATAAAAAAATACGCAGGAAAAAAGTGAATATTAAAATTCTAAATGCTTCCAAAAGCCTCAGGCTTCTCAGAAATAGGAAGCATTTATTGCTTGTTTCAGAAATTTGATCTGGGTTAAGGGAAAAATAGAAAGAAATCCTTTTAATGTTAGCAGTTTCGAATAATTTTGAGAAGGTATTTGTGTGAAAGTGTGAAGGTCCTTTATAGAACTCAGACTTCTAACATTGTGCTTCATAATGACCACTATATTGCTTTTCACCACCATTACCTTTACCTCATACTTTTTGAAAACCAGAATATTCACTTTAATGTAGCTTCACAGTATAGAGCACTCTCGTTAATATGGAATAGAATCTCATCATTGCTGTAATTGCAAGTTTTCAATTCTGCAAATATTTCAATGACATGATAATAAGATTAATATTTGTTGCCCAGTTCAAGTTTTTGTAGATGTTCCACATCTGGGAGGATGGCACAAAGTGGGTTAATGGGAATAATAGTGATGTAGTTACATGTATATGACTTAATGAGCTTCCTAGGTGGTCAAAATTGTTTGTCTCACTTATCACTGCTTGAGAAAAAAATAGAAAGACCTAAAATTTGACAAGTATTCTAGTCAACCTTCATGAACTTGTAAGAATAAAACATGTCTTATAGATGACTCGTTGCTACCAAGTCTTTTGTTGAATCTGATTATGAATTCCTAGTGATTAACTACTTCCATGCACATTCAAAATACTATCTTTCACAAGAACTGGGAATTAGGAAATTGCTCCCACTGACATAAAATGTGTTGCAACTCCAAACCCAATTTCACAAAATCCTAGAAATTCTGGCTATGAGTCCCTTATTTAACTAGGTAGGCTCTTAAAGCATGGCTTCTTCTGGAGAGTAAATTGACCAAATTGCTTTCACAAAATGTTTTATATTGAATCATTTTAAAAACTCATTTCAAAAATTTTTGGTATTAGTAAATCAGACTGGAAGTCATTTTCTTTGGAACAGAATGTTCCTTCAGAATAGTTTTTATTTTTTTTACCTAATTAAAATCTGAGGTCAGACTAAAGAATGCTATGACCAGAGATTATGTCATAGAAAAAAATAAATATACTAGTAGTTAATGTTAGACCACAAGCTGTTATCTGTTACAATGTAGCTACGTATGAGATAGTTCTTTTCAATAAATAAAATTTGTGAAAGATTTCTATAAAAGTATATAGCAACTTTCTTTGGTAGCTTGAAAATAATATCATTACTTAAAGTGAGGCACTAGTTAGAAAAAGTCTTTTCAGCCATGAAAACTTGCTTTATCTGGATTCTAGTCATTCTTGCCAGAAACTTTGTGCTGATCTTAAAACAATTTATCACTTTATCACTTTTTAAAATGGAAATATCAGTACCAGCTTTATTTCCTATAAAATTATTAAGTGGAAACAAACAGGATGGTTATAGAAACTTTTTAGGACACTTTGTATTTTGTTTTAAATTGAAGTAAATTTACATAGGGAAATACACATATCTGAAATGTGTGGCTTAATGAGTTTTAAAAAATGTAAACAATAGAACATTTTCCTCTGTCCAGAAAAATCTGTGCAGTTTTCCACTCTCTCGTCTTCAAGATATCATTCTGATTTTCAGTTTTCCCCTTCTTGAGCTTCATATAAATGGAATCTCCCAATATGTACATTTTAGTGCCTGGCTTCTTTAGCTCAACTTCATGTCCAGGAAATACTTCCACGTTATTGTGAATATTAGTTATGTATTTCTTTTTTTTCAATAGAATATTCATTGAATAATGCAAATGAGATATCCAATTATATAAACTAAATTTATTTATTCATTAATATGTAGATGGAAATTTATGTCATTTTCAGTTTTTGGTTGACAATTTGGCTAGTACAAATGAAGGAGCTATAAAGATTATTATGTAAATCTTTTGTACGTGGTGCAGAAAAATGGTGGTTATAAAATTATTGCCACTCCTTCCAGTGAGATATGGCATCTACTTTTCATTCCTTTGAATTTGACTGTGTGTTCTGTGACTGGTATTGGTCAATATCATTTGGCAAAAGTGATGCCATATAACCTGTGAGAGCAGCTCTGCAGCTTACATCTTTGTCTCTGTGTAATAATTCCTAATGGAATCCATTTGCAATGCTATGAGAAGTCTGTGCTTTGAGCAGAGACCGTATAGAACAAAGCCAGCTCCCTCCAGCTAATAACTAGTTGAGCTTCCAGCTGGAGCTAGCACTGCTTGACAGCCATGTAAGTAACCATCTTGTACCTTCCAGCTCAGTCAAGTTTCACACTACTGAAGCTCCAGCCACATTGAACAAAAGAATCACTTGAATGAGTCTAGTCCTCAGTCAATCAGATAATACTGAGGCAATGAACAGTCATTGTTTTAAGCCACTGAATTTTGAGATGATTTTTTACACATTAATAAATAGATATTTTTCATTTCTCTTGGATAAGAATGCAGGAGTAAAACTAGTAAGATATAGTATATACATATATTTACTTTTATAAAAAACTTCTAAATCATTTTAAAGTAGTTGAACTACTTCATACTTCCACCAGCAAAATAAGAGTGTTCTGACTACTCTAATTTTCATCACTTTTTTTCCCCTTTTTTTAATACTGGGAATTGAACCCAGGGGCATTCTACCACTGAGTTACATCCCCATCCTTCTTTATTTTTCAAGACAGAGTCTCACTAAGTTGCTGAGCTGATCTGCAACTTTGCATCCTCCTGCCTCAGCCTCCCGAGTGACTGGGACCACAGGCATGCACCACTGGGCCTGCCCTCCTATTAGTAATGTTGATAAACTTTCCATAGGGGGCTGGAGCAGTGGCTCGGTGGTTGCTGCACTTTTCTGGCATGCACAGGTACACGGGTTCAAACCCCAGCACCCACGTACACAACTAAGTGTCGGAGCAATGAAAGCCATGTGAAAAACTCAATAAAAATTGACTCTCTCTCTCTCTCTCACTGTCCTTCACTCTTTAAAAAAAAGAAAAAGAAAAAGAAAAACTTTCCATATACTTAGTTGTTATGTGTAAATCTTCTTTTGTGATGCATTTTGCCTATTTTTCAAGTTGATTTTTTGGTCATTTTTAATATTGATTTGTTGGAATTCATTATATGTTAAAGTTACAAATACTTTAACAGATAAATATATGTAATATTTTGTCCCAGTCTTTAGCTAGAATTTTCATTTCTTAAGAGTTTCTTTGAGAGAAATTTTGAATCTTGATGAAGTCTAATTTGTCAATATTTTCTTTCATGGTTAATCAATCATGCATACATACATGCACACCTTTCTTTCTCTCACTTTCTTTCTTTCTTTTTTTCTTCCTTTCTTTTTTCCTCTCTAACAAATCACTGTCTTCCCCAAGGTGAAACAATATTCTCTTGTTTTCTTTTTGTAGCTTCACACTTTTTGTTTTGTATGTGTCTGTGTGGATCATTTCTACTTAAATTTTTACAAACATTTCAAAATAGAGATTGAAATAAAATTCTAGTTATTCTAGCAAGATTGTTTGAAATCTTTTCCCATGGAATTTCCTAGGAACCATCTTTTCTAGGCCTCTCAGATCTTAACCCATAGCTTAGGCCACACATCCCAGCCTTTGACCAAAGAATTTCATCCATCCCTTACACAGTAACTTCTTAGGTTCATAAATTCAGTTTTTTTCTTTTGTTTGGTCATGTATATAAGCAATAACTGTTCCTTCATTTTTATCCAATTCAACTTTTTTCTCTCAATTTCTCTCTCTCTCAAAAAGCTTTATCAGGCTCTTACAAGCAATGTCTCATACCCTTACCTAAAAGTTGCTAACTTCATATTTATAACATGTTTAACAAGGTATAATTAAATCTATCCTGTTTAATATTCAATGGACTGTTTCAAATTTGCAGTTGAGATCTTCCTTCATTTTTGACCAATCAGTCAAACCTGGGGTTATAGTAGTTTTAAATTCCTTTCTCTTCTTGGACTATCAAATAGTAAAGTAATATTGTCAAAATCAAAGATGATATTTCTGGGACCAATATCAATTAGGGTTTGTCTATATAAAATTTTAGTTTTCCTAGAATAACTAAGCATTTTTCCTTCTAAAATTCCTTCTTCTTCTGTCTTCTGTTTTGGTTTCATTGTGAATATCTCTGAGAACATTCTTTTACTGAGAAAGGCCTTGGGCCTCCTTTTTGCAGTCATTTGCTTCATGGTACATGCTGAAGTTACCATTAATATTGCTGCCAACTATCTTTTCTAACTGTGTTTATCTTGGCTCTGGTAAAATACAAAGAAGAGAGGAAATTGCTTTCAGCTCATACTTGCAAAGTAATCCTGCACATAGTCTCCCAGATTTCATATGTGATTGCTTTCCTCAAAACAAGAAATTCTAGCATATTGGAGCTTGAGCTAATATATTTTTTTAAATTCACAAACTGTCATTCTCCTTCATCATGATATAAGCAATTCAAGAGACCCTCAACATTGATTTTAGTGTGTAAACCAAAAGAATGGTAGGTAGGATCATTCAACAGCAGTCCAGGATCTTTTTACCAAGAATATACCAAAATCTTAAATTATGTGGATCTTTCCACTATGCTCATAGAGTTTGAAGAGATAAATTGTCTAATGAATAACCTGATCCTAAAATTAATTTGAAAATGTAAGAGACTCAAAATAGCTTAAACAATCTTACAAAAGAAAAGCAAGTTTGAAGCATCACACTTCCAAATTTCAGTACTTATAGTACAAAGCAACAATAACCAAGGCTATATAGTACTGGGATAAGTAGATGTGTGTGTGTGTGTGTGTGTGTGTGTGTGTGTGTGTGTTCTCAGTGCAATAGAATTTAGTCCAGAAATAAACCCATATATTTATGATCAATTAGTTTTCAAATTTTCAAGAAAAATGAAGTTGGATTCTTACTTCAGATCATATACAAAAATTAATTCAAACTGGTTCAAAGAGCTATATATAAATGCTAATGCTATAAAGCTCTTAGAAGAAAACATAGGCATTAGTCTCTATGACCTTGAATTACATATGATTTCTTTGGTATGACACAAAAACCTAAGAAACCACAGAGGGGGAAAACAAAATTTCTATTGTGGTTCAAAGGGCATTAGTAAGAAACTAAAGAGCCCAAGGAATAGGAAAAAATATTTGCAAATCATATGTATGGGAAGCATTTCATATACAGAATATATAGAGAACTCTTACAATGTTAACAAGGAATAGAACCGTATTAGAAAGGTAAAAAACACTGAAATATACATTTCTTCAAGGAAAATATCAGGGCTAGCGTATAAGCTGAGTGATGAAATGCATGTTTAGCATGGCACACACATGGCACACACACACACACACACACCCAAAAAAGAAAGAAAATAAAAAGACAAGATATACAAATGGTCAGTGGTGATTTGAACCTTCCTTGGTCTGGTTTCTTTAAGCTCTCTCTCTCTTTCTCTTTGTCTATCTCTGGTAGAATCCTCTTCAATTCATGTGTTTCTGCCTTCAAACTCTTCTATGTTATTATCTGGCATTATCTATTTTCAATCTATTCTTTCAAACATTCAATTCATATTTGTCAAGACTCTTCTTTGTGCCTCAGAACTCAAGATCCAGAGATGAACAGAACTATCAAGGGCCTTGTCTTCATGGAACTTAAAACCTAATGGCAGAGGTGAAAACAAAGAAGGCAAAGAAACTAGATTGCAAGTGTGACAGATGCTAAGAAGGAATCAGAATAGCTTCCTAACTTGACTGGAAAGTATCACAGACTGGAAATACTTACTTTAGAATAGTGGCCTTTGAGAAGATGGCATTTTAAACTGATAACAGAAGGATAAAAATGATGGAAGCCTGAAGAGTGTCTAAGAAGGGATTTCTAGGTAGAAGGACAAACAGTTCTACTATGAGCTGGGGATGGTGGACCTTAATGAGAAAGAGGAGAGAGGTGAGCAAGGACCAGGCTATTCAGAGATTTGTAGGCCAAGGTACAAAAAATAGTATTTTGTTTTATTTGAAATATGAAGCTTTTTCCAGGATTTTATAAAATGATATGGTCCTTTTATATAAAATAAATCTAACTTCTGTGGAAATCGAGCCCTGTCAAATTTGGATTCAGAAGCACAATTTAGAAGGCAGCTAGCTCTGACAGTCTAGGTGAAGAGTAAATAAAGTATTACCCACGGGCCATGCCTGGCCTGCCACATACTTGTGTAAATAAAGTTTTAGGAAGACACATCCGGGATGATTTCCATGCATTTTGCCTATGGCTACTTTCATGCTACAAAGGCATATCAAAGGATTGTAATAGGAGACTATATGGCAAAATATTTACTCTTTGGCCCTTTGTAGAAAAACTTTATCAACCCATAATCTAACTGAGAAATTATGATGGATTGGACTAGGATGATATCAATGAAGATGTAGAACTGTTGGGATATTCTCTCTGTATTTTGTACATACAACCTACAAGAAATGCTGAGAAATTAGATGTAGGCAATGGAATATTCAAGAATTATTCCTTTGGTTTGGTAGATGCAACTGCGTATAGTGATGTCATTTATTAAGACATAAATGAATGGGGAAGAACGTGCTTACATAGCAGTAGGATTAGGAATTCTTTCTGGGGAAGTGTAGTTTAAAATGCATATAAAATACCCAAATGGGGATGTTATGGAAGAAGTGGTTCCTAAGTATAGAACACATGGAAGAGATTTGTAATGAAGCTACATATGTGAGGGATATTGCACATGGATTGACTTATAAAATCCACCTTGTAAGAGGGCTAGAAAGAAATTATAGCCTCAAACGATGCATTGAGGACTCCAAAATTTTGTGGTCTCAAATCTCGGAGTACATATACTCATGTTAAAATCATTTCCTTTTTTCTGCATTATTCAACACTTTTTATCTTTTCCAGGGTCTGGCTCAGTATTTCACATCCATTTTCTATAAATATTATAATAATGCTGTAAAATAAATGCTATTATTTGTTGTATATACATAAGAAAAATTCCAGAGAGGATAATAAACTTATTACAGATCTTCTAAATGGTATTTTCTGCTTCTAAGGACTTTGATCTTTCCGTTCTGCAATTTTATTTCCCCCAAAATATCTTTATGCTGGTCATTGGTGGGATGTCATATATTAGTTCTGATTGCCTTTCTGCTCACTCCCTCTTGGAGTGCAATCAGGTCCACACTGTGAACAAAAGTCCCACAGAAATGGCCCTTTCCAGAGAGATATTCACTGAAGTTTCATGCAGGCTCCATGTGAGCCTAACATCTTCCCAAAGATGATGATGCATCAGTGACAAATAACAATAAATTGAAGCAGAAAACAAACAAATTTAAAAGATACTGGAAGATTCACATGATTTCCCAGGAGGACCTGAGAGTTAATCTCACAAGATGCACTTAAGAATAATGTCCAAACCCACATAGCAGAACAAGGTTGATGAAGACACCACACTGATCTCCTCTGTCATGGACAACCTGGTTGGCATCACTGACAGGCACTAGTAATGCTGGACAGTGGATGCTTTCAGTATAACTGCTGTAGCTGCTGCTATCATTGCCACTTCTCATTGCTGGAGTTATCCTTCTAGGCGTTTCTTGCCACAGACCTCCTTCTTTATTAAGTATTGAAACCATTATAGTTTGGGTGTGAGGTGTCCCCAAAAGCTCTTATGTTAATACAGGAACATGCAGACGTGAAGTTATTAGATTATGAGAGCTGTACAACTGCACCAGTCCATCCTACTTTGAGTAGACTCACTAGGTAGTAACAGTGGACAAGTAGGGCTTGGTTGGAGAAGGTGGGCCACTGGGGACATGCCCTGATGGCTTCATCTTCCCTCCAGGGCATTCAACTTGCCCTCACTGATTCTTGACCACCATGAACAGAGCAGCGCTCCTCTGCCTTTGCCTTCTGCCATAATATTTTGCCTCACGGTGGCACAGAGCAATGGAATAAGCTGACTGAGGACTGAACCTCTGAAACCATGAGTTCAAAATAAACTTTTTCTCTTCTAAGTTCTTGATTGGTATTTTAGTCACAGAGATGATAAACTAACTGAAAACCTCATAGGATTTTCTGATACATCTCTAGAGGCATCTAGTTAAAGGCATAATAAAGTCAAAGATTTTCCTTATTTATTCTTCATTGTCTGTTTGTACCAGTAATATCTTAATTGTAAAGCACTATTTTATAACAAGATAACAATTTTTCTTCCTTGGTGTAGCAGTTAGGACTAATGCTTTTTGGCTGGCCTTTGATATACAGTTGAGAGTATCATAATAAATAATCACATGCTCTTCCAGGATCCCTTTCTATTGGTGAAGTATTTGCATTATGGGGTTCTCATAACTCTCTATCCAAATCTTAATCAATAGTTCTATAAAGATGTGTGTGTGTCACTAATCTCTATTAATGCAATTCGCCAAGATTTACTCTGACATTGTCATGAATCATTTAACATTTTGCTATCCTTCATTGTTGGTACCAATTTCAGTTCATGTTGCATGAAATCTCCTCAAAGTAATCTACTAATACATGTGTAACGAAGCTTTTCTCAATTAAAAATTATTTGCACTCAGTTCATGAGATCATCTGAAAAGATGCTCAAGAGGAAATGAGATTATTGATTCTTTAATTTTTCTGGCACTCTTATCTTCTGATAGTCAAGACAATAAGTATTTACTAGCTTACTCTTGACATAATTCACCAGGACCTTAGAGAGTATAAAGATAGTTCTGTCAGTGCTACTGCGACTATAATACAAGAAGAACCCTGATGCAATTAGAGCAAACATTCACATCTGTTCCTCAATGTTATAGTTTCACAATTTCTTCAATTTCAGTCTCTCTATAGTGTACCTGAAATTGAAAAGACATCAGAACCACAAAGGTCCATTTCTATAAATCAATGTATTGGGAAGGCACTCAGGACACCATCGGTAAGACCCCTGTCTGGAGCAGCCCTGCTCAGGACCAGAGGAGGTTCCCTGCCTGGAGAAGCCCTGCCTACCTGACACCCCACGTTCTGTTTGGAACCTGTTTGAGTCCTGCCAGAAGGCACTCAGGACACCAAAGGTAGGACCCCCATCTGGAGCAGCCCTGCTTAGGACCAACCAGGGGAAGTTCCCCGCCTGGAGCAGCCCCACCTACCTATGCCCCGTGTTCCTATTGGGCCTGTTTGAGTCCCACCTGGGGCACTCAGGACACCATCAGTAGGATCCCCATCTAGAGCAGCCCAGCTTAGGACCAACCAGGGGAGATTCCCAGCCTGGAGCAGCCCTGCCTATCTGACACCCCATGTTCTGGTTGGGCCAGTTTCAGTCCTGCCCGAAGGCATTCAGAACAACACCAAAAAGACCCCTGTGTGAAGCAACCCTACTTAGGACCAGCCAGGGGAGGTTCCCCACCTGGAGCACCTGAGTGCTGCCAGAAGGTGCTCAGGACACCACCAGTTGGTCCCCTGTCTGGAGCAGTCCTGCTCAGGATCAACCAGGGGAGGTTCCCTGCCTGGAGCAGCCCCACCAACCTGATAACCCACATTCTGGTAGGTTCAGATTGCAACCTTGAGCCTGGAAACAAAAGGTAGAGCACCAGGAAGACCCAAGCAGAAACAGCATCTGGAAGAAGGTGAAAGTTGGTGGCTGATCTGACCATTTGACTTGCAAGGAAAAACCACCTGGAGAACTGCCTACTTTTCCTGCAGGAAATCTCAATTCAGAGACCCACAAGGAGTTCTTCAAAATGAAGAATCAAACAAGGTGAAGTTCACCTCAAACCCAAAATTCTCCCAAAAAGGATGCTATGGATAGGGGTCGAGATGAAAACCTTAAAAATATTATCAATGATTTGATTACTGAAAGGAACAATGAGGTAAAAAAAGATATTATGAAGGGACTAATTGAGGAGACTCAAGAGAATGAAAACTGTACTATCAAAGAAATACACATATTCAAAGTAAGTAACAGAGCTAAAATCTTCAGTCAATGAGAGGAACCATGGAAGAAATTAATAATAGACTAACTTCTATAGAAAACAGAACCTCAGCTCTTGAAGAAAGAACTTCTGACAATGAGGACAGGCTGAGCAAGCTAGAGAACATGGAGGACAAAAAAAAAAAACTCATAGAACATGAACAAAATTTTAAAAATATCTGCGGTGAAATGAGAAGAAACGATCTAAGAGTAATTGGGATACAGGAAGAAATCAAAACAGAAATGAATGGGATAAGGAACATTCTCAAGGAAACTGCTAAAGAGAATTTTGTGCACATCAAAATAGAGTCAGATAGGCTCATCCAGGAAGCTTATAGGACACCCAATAGGTCTAATAAAATGAGAACCTCACCAAGGTACATCATATTCAAAATGTACAACAGGGAAATCAAGGAAAGAATATTAAAAGCTGCAAGGGAGAAACACCAAATCACATTCAGAGGCAAACCAATAAGAATCATATCTGACTTTTCAGTTCAGACCCTGGAAATGAGAAGATCATGGAAGGAGATCTTTCGATGCCTGAATGAACACAACATGCAGCCAAGAATACTATACCCAGCAAACCTCAGCTTCAAATTTGAAGGGGAAATAAGAACTTTTCATGAAAAGAATAAACTTGCAGCATTCGTGAACAGAAAGCCAGCATTACAAAGAATTCTCAAAGATAAACTCCAGATAGAAGAACAAGCTAATATTCCTCAAAACCCACAGTGGAAATTCAATAAAGGTACATGTTATCAATAGACAACTCAGACAACACAGAATTTACTAATAAAATACAATGAATATGAATCATAACTACATAACAATTCTAACACTTAATGTGAATGGTCTCAATGCACCAATCAAAAGACACAGACTAGCAGTATGGATCAAAAAACAAAGTCCAATAATATACTGCTTACAGGAAATCCACCTTATAGCCAATGAAACCTACAGATTAATGGTGAAAGGATGGAAAAAAATCTACCAAGCATATGGCCCAAGAAAGCAAGCTGGAGTTGCAATTCTTATATACCACAAAGTGAATTTTAAACATGAATTAATAAAAAGAGATAAAGAAGGCCACTACATTCTAGTAAAGGGAACAATACAACAGGAAGAAGTAACTATAGTAAAGATATACTCTCCAAACACCAATGCTCTCAACTTTGTGGAAAAAATACTCCAAGATATAAAACTATTTGTGGACCTTAACACAATAATACTGGGAGAATTTAGAACACCTCTATCACCAAAAGACAGATCATCAAAGCAAAAAAAAAAAAAAAAAAGAGCTCTGTAGTCTAAACAACACCATAAATCAAACAGACTTAACAGACATCTACAGAAGATTCCACCCCAAATTGGCAGAGTATACCTTCTTCTCAGCATTATGTGGATCCTTCTTCAAAACAGATTATATTTTAGTTCACAAAGGAATTTTCAGCAAATATTAAAAATTAAATATTATTCTATGTATCCATCAGACCATGATGCCATGACCCTAATAATTAATAGCAAAACCCATGGCACAAAACACACAGATATGTGGAGATTGAATAACACCCTATTAAATGAAGAATACATCCAAGAAGACATGAGAACAGTAATTAAGGAAGTTTTGGAAGAGAATGAGAATGAAAACAACATATCGAAACCTCTGGGACAGCATGGAAGCATTGTTACAGGTCAAATTTATTTCACTGTGTCTACATTAAGAATCAGGAGAGATCCCTAACAAATAAGCTTATGCTCCAACTCAAATCTCTACAAAAGGAGAAATAGTCTAATCTCAAAGCCAGCACAAGACAGGAAATAATTAAGATCAAAGCTGAAATCAATTAAATTGAGAACAAAAAAACAGTAAAGAAAATTGATGAAACAAAGAGCTGGTTCTTTGAAAAATAAATAAAACTGACATACCTCTACTAATCTATCTAAACGAAGGAGGGAATCAAAGCACATCAACAAAATCACCAACAAAAAGGGGGTGATCACCACTGATCCCCTTGAAATCAGAAAGATTATCAGAACATATTTGGAAAAACTGTACTCTTCTAAATCAAATAATCTGGATTGTATGGACAAATTTCTAGACACATACAACATCCCAGAATTGACACAGGATGAAATTGAAATCCTAAACAGCCCAATAACAGGCACCAAAATCCACAGACCAATTAAAAGTCTTCCAAAGAAGAAAAGCCCAGGACATTATGGATTCTCTGCAGAGTTTTACCACACCTTTGAAGAAGAGCTAACACTTCTCCTTAATAAGCTATTCCAAGAAACTGAAAAAGAGGGAACTCTGCCAAACACTTTTTGTGAAGCAACCATAGCTCTGATACCAAAACCCAACAAAGATACATCAAAAAAAAAAAAAAAAAGAAAATTACAGACCAATATCCCTCATGAATATTAATGAAAAATTCCTTAATAAGATTCATGCAAACCATGAATATTCAAAAACACATGAAGAAAATAATTTATCATGATCAAGTGGGCTTCATTCCAGGTATGCCAGGCTGGTTCAACATATGCAAATCAATAAGTGATTCATTACTTAAACAGAATAAAGGAAAAAACCATACAATCATCTCAATGGTGCAAAAAAGGCCTTTAATAAAATCCAGCACCCATTTATGCTCAAAACCCTAGAGAAAATAGGGATCAAAGGAATTTATCTTAACTTTGTAAATGCCATATATGCCAAACCCTCAGCTAGTATAATACTAAGTGGAGAAAGGATGGAAGCATTTCCACTGAACCCTGGCTGGAGCAATCAGGCAAGAGGAGGAAATCAAAGGGATAAGAATAGGAAGGGAGGAAGTCAAACTTGCCCTTTTTGCTATTGACATGATCCTATATCTGGAAGATCCAAAAAACTCCACCAGAAAACTGCCAGAACTAATAAACAGAATTGGCAAAATAGCAGACTACAAGATAAACACCCGTAAATCAATGCCAACAATAATAGGGAAATAGAAGAAATTAGGAAATCCATCCCATTCATAATATCCTCTAAAAGAATAAAATTCTTGGGAATTAATCTAACAAGAGAAGTATAAGACCTCTACAAGGAGAATTATCCAACACTGAAAACAGAAATTTCAGAAGACCTGAGAAGATGGAAAGATGTTCCATGCTGTTGGTTAGGCAAAATTAATATAATTAAAATGGCCATTCTGCCAAAATCACTGTACAGATTCAATGCAATCCCACCAAGATTCCAATGTCATGCTTTGCAGATATAGAAAAAGCAATTCTCAAATTCATTTGGAACAACAACAAACCCAGAATAATCAAAACATTATTAAGCAAGAAAGACAAAACAGGTGGTTTTCCAATACCAGATCTAAAATTATCCTGTTGAGCTGTAGTATTAAAAACAGTATGGTATTGGTATCAAAATAGGAAAGAACACCAATGGAACAGAATAGAAGACTTTTACACAAATCCACTCATCTTTAAACATCTGACCTTTGACAAAGGGAGTCAAAATATAATATGGAGGAGAGACAGCTTATTCAACAAATGATGCTGGACAAATTGGACAACCACTTGAAGAAAATTGAAATTAGATACTTCTCTCTCACCTTGCCCAAAAATCAAATCTAAATGGATCAGGGAACTGGGAATTAAGCCAACTACCATACAACTGCTAAAAGAAAAATTAGGACCAACACTCCAGCATATGGGAGTTGGCAACAACTTCCTCAACAAGACTCCTAAAGTGAAAGAATTACAGTAAAAATGAGCCAGATTCCATTAAACTAAAAAGTTTCTGTCCATCTAAGGAAATAGTCAAAACTGTCAAGAGACAGCCTACAGAATGGGGGAGAATCATAGCCTGTGATCCCTCTGTCAGGGGACTCATATCCAAAGAACTCAAAAAACTCAAAAACAAAAAACACAAACAACCCAATCAATAAATGGGCCAGAGAGCTAAACAGAAACTTCTCAACAGAGGACATTGAGCAAGCCAATCAATACATGTGAAAGTGTTCTAAATCACTGGCAATCAGAGAAATGCAAATCAAAACTACCTTAAGATTTTACCTCACTCAGTCAGACTAGCGTAGATGAAGAATGCAAACAATAATAAATGCTGGAGAGGTTGTGACTAGATAAGAATACTAGTACACTGTTAGAATTGCAGACTGGTCCAGCTGCTCTGGAAATCAGGGTAGAGACTCCTCAAAAAATTAGGGTTGGATCCACCATATGACCCAGCTATTCCTCTTCTGGATATTTTCCCAGAGGAGTTAGAATCAGCACATTACAGTGACACAGCAAATCCATGTTCATAACAGCTCAATTTACAATAGCTAAATTATGGAACCAACCCACATGCCCCTCACTAGATGATTGGATCTAAAAGCTCTGGTATAAATATACAATGGAGTTCTACTCAGCTATTAGAAACAATGATATTGCATCTGTTGAAGGTAATGGATGGCATTGGAAGAAATCATGCTGAGTGAAGTTAGCCAAATCCAGAGAGTCAAGGGCCAAATGGTATCCCTCATTTGTGGAGGCTGGACCTAAACCCAGGCTTGGGAGTAAAGTAGACAAACTCATGTATTAGATCCACAGAACAAAAATGCAAAATGTTAATATTAATGAGATACAGTTGCAAGATACTTCATAACATATTTGAACAAGCTATGCTGCTTACCTGTACAAAAACATAAATTTTTAATCTTACTTTCAAATATTTTGAAGAATAACAAGGAATGATAGGAAGGGAGGAGAAGGGGAAATGTTGGAACTAAGATAAAGCAAGGTACATTCCAAGCAGTTATAAATGTCTCTGTATATACTATAGCCATATACATATATATATATATATATATATATATATATATATAAAATGTTCTTCATAAATATAAGAATTATGTCACTCTATTTGGGTTTTTTAGGAACATTATAGAACCCAGAAGAAAAGTAAGGGACCAGGGGATGGGAGGAGGGTGGTAGAGTGGTGGTGGTGGGGATGTTGAACAAATTGTAGTGCTGATTTGTGCGCATCTAGGAATATGTGATAACTAATCCCATCATTATGTAAAATTTTAATTCAGCAATTAAAAAATAAAAAAATATGTAGAAATTCTGGTAAAAAATATCAATGTATTGATGCATTTATTGTATTATCAATCACCAGCTGATGAGGGACCAGACTGTTCTCTCATGATGTTAAGTGACAGATGATAACCAGAAAGAACTTTAACATTATCCTTCCTTCTGTCTTCACTTAGTTTTCTGATAAAGGCTTATATCAGTTTGAAAATCAACTTTAAAACTTCTAAGTGTGGCTTGTCATTGAGAGACTGAGATCTGTACCTTTGTATCCCTGGGACCCTTCTCTGATTAATTCTCAGAGGCCATATTCTTAGTTCCAAACTGTAATTCCTCTAGAAATCAAGTTGCCTCATGGTGATAGCAGAGGCCTAAGCAAGCCACCAAGATTTTGGTTTTGTGTGGGCTGAGGATGTGTGGAATCTAATCAGGGGAAAAAATCCCTGGCCACTTAGAGCCCATAAAGCTTTTTAATGTGGAGAATATGACCTCAATAAGTGTCATGGCCAGTAACCAAGGCAGGAGCTGAGGCACTGGGACCAACTTAGTGATTTTCCCCTCTTCCCACATCACAAGACTTGGATACCATTTCTCTCTCCAGCTTCTCTAACATTCTAATCACTCCCTCCAACAATGAGAATAGTGTGATGTGTCCTCAGAACTCACCTAGCTCTTTCACGGAAGTGTCTAGATGCAGATAACTTGCTGTTTTGTTTTCTGAGTGAATCTGATCTGCCAGAGTTGCTCTGTTGCTCCTCTCTCCATGGTCCTCAGAAGCAGCTTTTGCAGCATCAACATCAAAGATGTTTCTATTTATCCTATCTTCTGATAGATATTTAAGGATTTACTATCCATACCCCACCTCTTCTTTTGCTTTCATTTCCTTTCCTTTCCCTTCCATTTAATTCTCTTCTCCATATTCCAAATATTCAACCAATTGTCTTTAATAGTAAGGCCATAGCCTTGAAGATACCAAGGGACATCACACAATCTCCTAAGCAGGAACTTGTCAAAAGATTTTCACCAATATTCTTTTCTTTCAACAGATCGTTCCTGCTCCATTTCTCGAGGATGGTATAGCTCTCTCTCAGAAAGGTGTAGTCCTAGAATGCCAACGTAGTTCTTGATACAGCAGGGATATTACCGTAGTCATTGAGACCTATGCAGTCCTGCAGTGGCAGCCACACTTCAGAGAAGTCTGCCTGGGAAGCTAAGAGGTGGGGACTTTGAGCTACAGAAGGATTTCTCTCTTTTGTTTATATAACTGGTGACTATTGGTGCTGACTTAACGATTAGTTCTCAGGTATCTTCCTCCCTTGCCACCTTGGACAGTTCTTACAAAACCTTCTAGATCGTACTTTCTTCCAAATATGTGAGCGTCTGAGTGCTGGAAGAAAGGTAGTTTAACAACTGCCTCAACATCTTTATGTAGTATCATCGAGACCATTTATTTCTTTGTCCTCTTCTTACACAGA
Source organism: Aplodontia rufa (assembly GCA_004027875.1). Taxonomy (NCBI): domain Eukaryota; kingdom Metazoa; phylum Chordata; class Mammalia; order Rodentia; family Aplodontiidae; genus Aplodontia; species Aplodontia rufa. The sequence goes on along the minus strand of PVKS010008566.1, from coordinate 35,891 downwards.
AAAACCTGCCAGGGAATTGATCCACTCAGCTGCAAGCATGGAGCCAGGTCTTACCCTGCTGCAGTCCTGTTGGTTGGCCGATGGCTCTTGCATTTATGAAACTGTTGCCAACCATAACCAGGAGCTGGGTTTCAAGCCCTTTTTCTCTACTGATGGACATGCTTCGAGGGAGCCTTTCCAAGATCTTCATTCCACCCATTCTTCTTTTCTTTTTCTGAGTGGATTCCTTTCCCCAGGATTCTTCAGAATTAAACCATCAATTTTACATCAAATTCCTTGTTCAATTCTGGCATAACATGTTTCTCCTTTGATGTTTCCCTTAAGGATTCATTGGTTACTGGTCAATTTATTCAACATTGAGGCTTATGGAAATCCCCTGACACTTAATGATACAGGTAACAATGAGCCATTTGTTGATTTTGCAGTATGAAATTTTGGAGTGCCAAATTGGAGATCTTCAATTAAGAACAATGAAAAGCCCAATTGGGCATTTCTGTGACAGAGCTGTCATTTTTGAGAGTGGTTTTTCAAACCTGTTTGCTTTAATCATGTTGATACCCGTAATACAAAGCTTAGTATTTAACATTTTAGTAAATATTGAAATTATGAGTTGGCTCCAAATCCATCCATATGATTCATATATTCATGAATCAGAAACTTAAATGGTATGATTATGAGCTAACATTTAGAAGATAAACTAACCTATTAAGGGTATGTATGTACACCAGGAGATTGCAGAGAAAATAGAAACAATGGAGTGAATCTATTAAAATGTGTCTCAGCACAGTATTTGAGTTCTTCATTCCAATTATTGTGATTGAGCATAAAAGTATAATTCTACACTTAAAAATGCTATAATTCATCTATTGTGTCTCCAAATGCTGGGATGTTTGTGCTTTTTTTCATCATTTAATGCATCTTGACTAAAGTTTGAGTTGATTGTTTCTGGCAATCACTGCTAATGTTAAGTAAAGTTGATCTGAACTATCTTCATGCTGCTGGGACACATGATACTGGGTAATGTCTTAAGAGAAAAACAGGATGTGGTGTAATGTGACGCACCAACTCCTCTGCTGAATCAGGCTTTTTGCTTTTCTCAACTGTCTTCCTCTTTCCATCCAGCACTTGATCTGATTTTTCCTTACTTCTATTCCTGAAATTAAGATGTCTAACTAGGTCAACACTAGAAAGACTGACTCTTCGTGTTCTACTTACGTCTTACTCTACATAAGCATTTAGCAGGTGAAAAAGGTCTTTCTTATTCAAACATTTGTAGAAGACTAATTGCAGTGTTTGGCTCTTCTAATCCTCTTCTTTATCTTTCATTATCCCATTAGTAGCTAACCCCACTTTATCACATAATAATGAGCAACAGCTAATATTTGAAGACAACTATCTTGTATAGCACGGATTTTATGAACTATCTTCATTTAATACTCCCCAAAACTTTTTTAATCTCATATTTGGTTAAGGGTAGAGGTTTAGCTAGGTTGAGTGACTTGAACAAGGTCATTCAGGAAAATGCTGGACCTGGAGTTCAAAACCAGGCTGACAGCAGAGCCAATACAGGTAACTACCTGATCTTCTTCTTTGCCTCTCCCCTGTTCTTCTTTGTATAAACATTTCTTGACCTGACAAGAAGAGGGGTGGGAATTTGACATTTTACAATGGCAAGACAGTATGTCAAAGATGCCACTGTGCACTTCCCATGATCCTGCCATTCACTCCACTCTCTTCACCAGACCTGTCACCGTGTACTCTCCATACACCACTCCTTCATTCATTTATCAACTTCTTATTGAAGTTCTATTAAGAAGCAAGCAATACTAAAGGCACCAAAGATGTAGCAATAAGACAAAGTTTGTCTGTCAAGGAATAGCCATTCTATTTTGAGGGTATAGTAATAGAGGGCAAATAAGAAAATAAAAGGGTGGATGTGTGCATATATCCACATGTACTTTATATAACATGCTCTCAGAAGGATTCCACTACAATCATATTTGAACAAAACTCTAATAGAAATGAAGGCAGAATCATGAAGCTCTGTCAGAAGAACGACCCAGGCAGAGAGAACAGCAGGTACAAAGAATCCTAGGTAGGAATTTGCTTGATGAATTTAAGGACCAGTGTGACTGAACAGGATGAAGGTGTCTGAGGATGTGAGATTAGAATATTGATCCTTTGTAGGGTACAATAAGGACTTTGGATTTCATCCATATTAATCATGAAGCCCTATGGAGAATTTTGAATAAGAGAGTAAAATGATTTTTCTTTCTTCTTAAAAGGTTTCTACATGCTATGTGAAAAATAGAATGAAGGGAGGCAATGAAAGATGGAGACCAGCATGAAGACTGTTACAAAATTTCGGGTGCAGGACGATGATGCCTTGGTGTGGAGTGGGAGCTACAGAACCTCTTGAGAAGTTGTTGGTTTGAGGAGTGTCTTTGGAAGGTATGACTGATGGTATTTCCTGGTGAGTTGAATGTGAGGCATGATGTACGTAATATAATATGAATGACTGAAATTCATTTGAGTAAGCAGGTGCATGTTGTCATCACTGAGACAGGGAAATTGAAAGAGAAGATTAGATGGGAAATGACTGGGAAATTAAAGCTTTTTTTAGTCATATCAATGATTGAAATTTCTTTTGGATCATCCAAGTAAAGTCATAGAGTAAACAGCTGAATATAGGAATGTGTAATTCAGCAGAGAGATCTTGAGTTGTGTAAATTTGGTAGTCACTGTCATATGGGTAGTATTTGCATATGAAGTAGATCATTTAAGAAAATAAATTAGAAGAAAAAAGAAAACTATATCTTCTTAATAGTTCTCTACTTGCATGTCAGAATCCCCAAGCAGCTTTAAAATATAGATATATATCAGAGTTCTACCACAGATTCAAATCAAAAGTGTTGAGAGTGGGCCCCAGAAATGAATTTCAATCTACTTCCCTGGGTAATTGATTATGTGGAAACGATATGTTTGAGAGTCAATATTTATAAGGCATTTGTTTGTGTTATAATAGAAATTAAATTTTAATATTGAGAATGCATGTTTTTCCATATCTGCTTCCATATGACCTAAACCAAGGTATGATTTTCCTTTGCTGGATTAATCCAGTAGCTCCTCAGGCATTCTGCCTGCATCCACGCTTACTCTTATGTTTTGTGCAACTAGCTCACATAAATCTTCAGTGCCATCTCATTGTACTCAAAGGCAATGATCTTTAACATGTCATCACAACACCCTGTCTGGCTTTGGCCATCCTGTCTCTCTGACCTCACCAGGTACCAGCTCTCCTTGCTCTCTGCGCTCCTGCCATGTATTGGCCTTCCTTTAGTCCCAAGTACACTCCTGCTTCCTCCTGTGCCCCGATTTCAGAATTGCTGTGTTCTCTGATTACATGCCTGTTTTCTGCCACCTTTCACCCAGTTAACTCTTACTCACCTTCAACCTCAATCATCCTTCAAACTCAATCATCACTTCCTTAGGGGAGGCTTCTCTGACTAAGCTAATTCCCTTCATGGTAGTAGATTATGAAATAAATTTAGAAAGTTCTGACCAGAGTTTTTAATAAAGAAATATTAGGGTAGAAAAATGTCAGAGTAGATTGCATATAGAAAGGATAAGTATTATCTCATGAAGTTTTATTTATTTATGTATGACAATATATTCATCATACTTTTTTTTACAGCTGTAGTATTGTGAGTGTGTGTGTGATTATTAGCTATTTTCTGACACTTATTAGACAGTAAAACCCATGAGGGCAAAGGACTATGTCTGCTTGGTTTCCATTTTATCCCTTAATCTTAATCAAACCAAGGACTCATCTAAGCATGCAAAGCACAGTTTGTGGAAAGGAGGAAGGAAATGCCAGGTTCTGGAACTGATGCTTGGGACAGGGTAAACCTGCACTAGCACACTCAGTTGTGCAACTGTAACCAGCTTTGCCCGTGCAATTTCAGTGGACTTCTCAATCTCATATTTGATGATAGCAAGGTTTCCCATAACTTTTACTCATTTTTAATAATGTTCAAATAGACAATGTTTTCATTTACAAGTGCTAAGTGAAATGCTAAGCTCAGGAAATCTGACATTATACTAAATTGCATTATTTCTTGAGATTGAGAGGAGCTTTAGAAATCCAGGTCTTCCTGAGAAGCACAATAGAGCAATTTTCTTTTGTCTTCTTCTGAAAATGTATAGAAAATTTAAAGATGATGACAAAGCTAATGAATTGGCATCCCATCCCTGCTTGTGGATACTTACTTTTCCTCTATGAAGATCTTTTGCTCTTAAAATCACCGTTTCTAATCTTTTCTACTCTGTCAGTTGTTAATTTTCTCCAAAATGAAGGTGAATAAATCACAGGTAAATGTGAGAAATATTCAACCCCGGGCAAAGGAGTGGAATCCCCAGTAATTTTCAAGCTGCATAGACACTTTATCTCTGCTGCATCCACAGATAACCTCAACCTGTGCTTTCTACATAGTTGATTTAAATAAGGTAGAAGCTTCTGCACCTGCTTGTTTCTAGTTGAAAAATGATTTATGTTATCACTTTTATTTGTGGCACAATCCATATATCATCTTGGTGTTTGGTGTTTCTGAATTTTTACTGAAGTTTTGGCAACTTTCTTGCTGAGAATGGAGGCTGGGAATTTCCTCAGGGACTTTTCCAGCAGCAGATATGTGACCTTACGTGTTATTGTTGGCAGTTACAGTAATCATCTGCACACTTCAGTTGCAAAAGTCACCCCATCACCTCCATTCTTACCATCTGTTTTCAAAAATGTAAAAAGCCTACTAGGGACACAGCCATACCTAATCCAGAGCTGACTCCCCTATGGGTTAGATTAATAGTCCCCCCACAGATATAAGTTTTGCTCTGAAAGTATGGAAATGTGCTATTTTTGTTTTAAAAAATCCTACATTTTAAAAACAATAAAATGCTATAAAATGGACAATAAATAAAAGAACACACAAAAATGAGAGTTTCTATAGAAAGTCTGACATTCTAGGGTGGAAAGAACTTTTCCTGTCTGTTCTCTTAAAGCTTCTTGTGACTTTCCTCGGTTTCTCATAGTCATCTTCCTCTCTTGAGCATGTAACAAAACTTGCTTGACTTCAACGAAAATATGCTGTTTGGTGTCTTAAGAACTCATAGGAGTCTGGAGATTGGGAAGATGGGGGAACTATCCCAGAAGCCAATGTCATTCATCAACGAACTACCCATTTAACGCATGAGTTCTTCTGGGGGAAACTGCAATAGGTAAAATCCAAGGTGGTTATCCATGATTTGGTTTTTCCCCTCGATAGCAAAGTTTATATCCATTGATTGCTAATGTTTTGATAATGTTTCCCCCTCAACTGTATTTCTATATTCTCCTAATAAAAAAAATAAAAATAAAAGCACAGGTGAGTAAACAGCATATAAAACTTTCTAGAGGTTGCCACAAAAGATTTCCTTCTCCTTCTACATTTGGCTTAAGGGCAAAATTATCTGCTTTATTGGCAGTGGAATGTGTGGAGGAAGTGAGACTATTCAGAAGCTCCAATGATGAATTCTCAGAAATGTTGATGGCACCTATACAGCAATCATAGAAAATGAAACTTCTCCAAGAATACTGCTTTCCAGAACCCTTTTCTGGGAATTACCATAGAGGAAGGGATCGTTATTTAAGGACTTTATTTCCTGCAGGTTCAGTTAGTATAAAATATAATGCAAAGCCACACCTGTTTATTCTATCTGCTTAATTTGTTGCTCCACCCAGGGCAATGAATGTGTAAAGTATCTGCCTTTTGAAATGCTGATCATTTTTCTTCTGATACTAGATAGGTCTTTAGATGTCTGTGTGAAACCCCAGAGCAGTACACTAAAACCAGGAGTTAGGGCCACAGAAGTTGATGTGCATGGCAGTCCATGGTTAAACTGTGAGGGAGAGAACTTTGATTTCCTTTTCTGCTAACTACCATCTCCAAATCTTTCTGGTTTCCTTCTAGCACTTCCCCATTATTGAAATACTTTTTCTAAAAAAAAAAAAAAAATATATATATATATATATATATATGTATTATATATATGAGCATCTTATTGTTAAATTTTATATCTATTGTGGACATTTTAAACAGGTATTTAATGAAGAATGGAGGGCAATTATCCCCACAAAAGCATTTGAGACACAATGGAGTAAGTGGGGAACTTGAGGGAGAAAAGAGGTACTTTCCGAACAGATCCTGAAATTGCAACAGTCCTGCTAATAGGAAACTTGCAATGCCTGCCTTCTGAGGGACATTTGCCTTTTTGGGTGGAGGGCTTTGAAATTCAACTATCCTGTGGTGTGCCTTTACCACTATTATGTCTTATTCTCATGCATACCAGTATTATTTTGCTTAATTAAATTCTAATGTGCATTTAATTTTGTGACCCACTTGTGCTTTTTTAAAATATGACTTTATTGAAGTATTATAGATATGTAATAAGCAGTAAATAATGTATACAACTCAATTCATCTGGGGATACATATATGTATATGTATACATATATGTATAGACACATACACACACATATAATACCAACAAGGCTATAGACATATTTCCTCCAGTCCCCTTTACTATTATTATTGTTATTTTTTATTTGGGGCAAGGTAAAAACATTTAATGTAAGATCTACCTTCTTAGCAAATGCTAAGTATACAGCCCAGTACTGTTAGCTATAGGTACTCTGCTGTATGGTAGATCTCCAGAACTTATTTTACTTAGCTTCAGTGTTTTATTCTTTGACTATGACAAATCCATTTCTCTTTTTTGCAAGCCCCTTCAACCACCATTCTACTCTCTGCTTCTATGATCTTTATTATTTTTACTTCCACATACTCATAAGATGATAAGATATTTTCTTTACTTTGTCTTACTTCATTCAATATAATATCCTATGTGTCCAACCATATTGTTGTGAGTGGTAAGATTTCCTTCTTTTTACAGGCTAAATAATTCCCATGATTTATAGATAATACATAAGCACATATTTGTGTGATGTGTGTGTATGAAGTTTCAAAATTTCTTTATTCATCTGTTGAAGAGCATTTAGGTTGTCAATATATTGTCTACCTTAAACAATGCCACAGTGAACATGGGAATGCAAACATCTTTACAAGATCATAATTTAAATTCCTTCAGATAGAGGAAGAAGTAGAATTTTTGGATCATCTGGAAATTCTGTTTTTAATTTTTTAGGGAAATACCATACGGTTTCCCGTTCCCCGGATCTGCCTGTGCTTCCTCCCAACAGTGTACCAGGGTTCCCTTTTCTCTGAATCTTAACCAACATTTGTTATCAGATATACATTTTCCTAATGATTAATGATACTGAACACCTTTTCATATACTTCTGAGCCAGTGTATGTCTTTAGAAAATTGTCTATCAAGTGGGATGGTGAGAAAGAGAGAAACAATTTTATTTAGTTTTTCATGTGACTTTTGTTGCTCCAAGACTTCGTTGTGTACGTGGTACTGGGATTTGAACTCCTGTGCTCGTGCTCGCCAGGCAAGCGGTGTAACCGCTGAGCCACCACTCCAGCCCTTTGTTTTTAAATCGGTTTGTATATTTCTTTGATATTGAGCTATCTGGATTCCTTATATATTTTGGATGTCAGCTCCTTGTTTATTTTGGATGTCAGCTCATTTTCTCCCTATTCTGTAGGTTGTCTTATCATTTTGTTAGTTGGGTTGCTGTGCAGATGTGTTTTGGGTTAATGCAACTCACTTATTTATTTTTACCTTCCTTGCCTATGCTTTTTGGGGTTATATCCAAAATTTCATTGCCAAGACCAATTTTAAGAAATTGTTGTCCTGTGTTCTCTTCTATAAGTTTTACTGATTCAGGTCTTACACTTAAATATCTAAACCACTTTGAGTTGCATTTTTTATTTGGTACAAGAGCCCAGTTTCACCTTCATGCATATGGATATCCAGTTTTCCCACCACCATTTATCAATGAGTCTGTTTACTCATTTTGTACTCTTGACACCCTTGTTAAATATTAATTGGCTGTGTATGCCTGGATTTATTTTATTTCTGGGCCTTCTGTTCTAAAGACCTCTGTGGGTATCCTTATGTTTGAATTACTATAGCTTTCAATGACATGTGATGTTTACAATTTTTTCTTGCTCCAGATTACTTTGAATATTTTGAATCTTTTGTGGTTCTTTAATGCATTGAAGTGAACTTTTGTGTTTCCCTCAAACTTGAAATTTAATAACCATTATGAGGGATTTAATAGGTGGAGCCTTTAGAAGGTGATCAAATCATGAACATCTAATCATGACATGAATTAGTGCCTTCATAAAAGAGGCCCCAGACAGCTGGCTTGCTGCCCCCAAGTGAGGACTCTGAAAAGATGTCATCAATGAACTGAATAACTGTCCGCTATCAGACACCAACTCTATCTGCATCTTGTTCTGTGACTTCCGAGCCTTCAGAACTGTGAGAAATAAATTTACATAGTTTATGTCACCTACATTACGATTTTTAATTAAAATCTGAACAGACTAAGACATATATTGGATTGTATTTTTTTTTTCAAGTTATTTTGAAAAATGTCATTGGATATTTGATAGAAAGTCCATTGATTCTGTAATAGCTCTGGGTTGCAGGGACATTTAGCAATGTTAGGTGTTACGATCCATGAGCATAGGAAATCTCTTCGTTGTGTCTTCTTCAGTTTCTTTTTTAGTTTTTTTTATACAGATCTTTCACATCCTTGGTTATGTTTGTTCCTAAATATTTTATCCTTTTTGATGTTATTGTAAAGGGATTGGTTACTGAATTTCTTTTTCCATACTTTCTTTTTAGAGTACAGAAATGCAGCTGATTTCTATATGTTGCTTTTATTTTTAAAGACAGAAGAACAGTGAGAGAGAGACAGAGAGAATCAATTTTTATTATGATTTTCACATGGCTTTTGCTGCTCTGACACTTAGCTGTGTATGTGGGTGCTGGAGTGTGAACCTGCATACTCACACATGCTGGGCAATCACGTAACTGCCGAGCCGCAGCTACAGCTCCTGTATGTTGCTTTTGTAGCTTACAACTTTACTGAATTCATTTATTAGCTCTAAGAATTTCATGACAATCTCCAGAATTTTCTAAATATAAGATCATGTCATTAGAGAAAAATTAATTTCTTTTTCTGAGTTGGTTGACTTTTATTTCTTCTTCTTGAACTTAGAGGAAAAGATATGAGTATGGGTGGTGGCGGTGATTTTTTAACAATATAAGTGTACTGAATTGTATTGTACATATAAAAATAGCTATAAATTGGTAAATTTTTTGTGTACTTTGCCATAATAAAAAATATTTTAAACTTTAAGTAAAAAAATGAATGAAATCCCTTTGTAGGTAAAAAAAAAAAACCTTTATTTAAAGTATTTAATAGCTAAGCTGGGTACAGTGGTATACACCTGTAATCCTGGTGAATTGGGGACTACACCAAAAAGATCCAAGCTCAAGGGCAGCTCTAACAACTTAGCCAAACCCTCAGCAACTTAGCAAGACCCTATCTCAAACTAAAAAATAAAAATGACTTGTGATATACAGCTCAGTGGTAAAGTGCCCCCGGTTTCAATCCCCAGTACAAATAAATAAATAAATAAATAGCATTAAATAATTAACACTTTATATTTCATGTAGTTCTTGTTTCAAATAGAATTCAGTTTGTAGAGCACATAGAGTACATTCTGGCACATAATAAGAGTTTAATAAACGACAGTTATATTATTATGGCTATCATTGGCATTTTTGATTACGTTGTGGCTGTGTGTAGTCATATGGAAGTTAATTGCTGTAAGAGGTGGTACTATATAAGGCTTAAATCTCTGTTGGTACTCACAGTGTCCACTCATTTCTGAAACTGAGTGGGAGATAATTTTGTAGATTATTTATTGACTGGAAAACTGTCTCTCATTTTTACTCTAGAGATCAAAGTGCCTGAGAAGGCACTCCTTGATGTCAGCCACAGATGGCAATCTTTACCTGGAAATGACCTTATTTTAGGACATAAAGATTCAAGCAAGGTGTCTACAATCACATATAGGACTGTACAAATGGTTTCTACAACACTGTTTCCTGGGTGCATTTCTTTTTTTACTTTTTATTTGATAAATTGTTTAAATGTCCCATTTTGTCCCAAATAAATCAAGGAAAACACAACACAGATGTATCTCCATGCATACATCTAAAAATATGGAGCCCACATGACCATGTCAGTGGGAGTCACAGTGAGAAGAGACTAGTTAGCCACATATCATTAAATAATCACTTCAATTAACTCCCAAATCTCTGGTTGGGGCACAGAAGTTGTGTATTTTGCTCTGTTAAGGGAGGAAACATTACTGTCCGTGTGATGTATCTTTGAAAGAGCAAAGTTTCAAACTGTGTGGATTCATGTTTACATCCTCGAATCTGTATTTTTCAAAGAGAAGTGAATAATACTTCAAATGAAATAAATTTTGATTTTATGCTGTGGGCCTCTTACATATTTTGCCAAACCAAATTGGCTTTTAGTACAATTTCATTTTCACATCATATACATTCATGTCACAAATTTTTTGAAATTTATTATCAGAGGGAACGTGACAGCTCAGTACGTTGACTGAAATGAAGAAAGTTCTTCATAAAATTCAAAGCGAAAATTCCACAAGGAAGGAGATACGTCCTACTGAGAAAGGGTCTCTGCTTCTTCCTTTCGGTGTGAAATTATCTGATGTAATTTTTGATCCTCTAGCCTTTCTGCTTTGACTTAGAACCTCACAATCCCAGAGTTAGAGATAGATTAGTTTTACTCAAAGACTTAAACTCCATCTTACTCTGCATCAATAGTAATTAATTTTGTTATTTGTCCTGACCATTTGTTAATCTGAATTTACTTTGAGGTCATTATATTAATCTGATAATTATAACACACACACACACACACACACACACACACACACACACACACCAGAAGAGATACCTGAAATAATTATTTAAAAATAAGAATTCTGTTATGGGAATCCTGAGTATTTTTGACTGGAAGTTCTTTTATAGGAATTATAAAAAGTTTGATTGCATATTCATAAAATGGTAAGTAGCTTGTAAGCTGCTTGCTTTTCTCTCATATGAAAAATCAACTTGATGAAATGTAAGCATTTTCCAAAGTTTTGAAAAGAATTTGAGAGAGTTATGGTGTTTTCAGAAGGCAAATATTCTAGAGGACAATGAGCTATAAACAGAAGGTTAAATGATTTGCGTTCAATTCTCAGTGCTGCCACCAACCTATGTGTGTAAACTCAGACAAGTCACAATGCTAAGGGTGTTTGATGTTAACTCTTCCCCTTATTTATGCTTGGAACAGAATGAGTAAGCTGGGGCTTCCAGTAGTTAGATTAGTTGCTCAAGACCACCAACCAGTAAGTAGTTGAGACAGTAATTATATTAAGGAGGTCTAATTCCAGGGACTGAGTTCTTAACCAGTCTTAACACACACATGTGGAGAACTGGGGTTCTACAAATGTGCCAAGATAATCCTCTGGGGAAAAAGAAAGTCTTTTCAATAAATGGTGCGGGAACCATTTATTTCTCTCCTCATGAGAGAAAATAAACCTTGACTTTTGTTTCACAGCAAACACAAACTTAACTTAAAATGTCTCTACATCTAAACATAAAAGCTAAATTATCATATCTGTAGAGGAAAATTTTTGTGACCTTGGAGGAAATAAAGGTTTTATTTAGACAAGTCAGTAAAATTACTAACCATATATGAAAGCATTGATCAATTGGAGTTCATCAAAATTAAAATTAAAAACTGCTGATTTTCAAACAATAATGTTAATAAAATGACAAGTGTAAAGCTATAAAATGTGAGGAAATAAGTGAAATACTCATATTTGATAAAATTCATAATAAAATATATAATACTTTGCTGTGGAAATTATATACATGACCAATATGCACATGAGAATATGTTCACCATTATTAGACATAAGGAAATTGCAAATTAAATTACAGTGAGGTGCCTACAAGATGATAGCTTAAATTTGAAACACTGATAACACAAAGTATTGGAGAGGATGTGGAGCAAATGGAACTCTTCATACCCCACTGGAGGGAGCATAAAATGGGACAACAATTTCAGAAAACAATTGATAGCTTCTTATAAAATTAACTATATAGTTGTATGATCTAGTAATTGCTCACCCAGGTATTTATCCAAGAGAAATTAAAGCATCTGTCCACAAAAAGTATTGTACATGAATGTTCATAGAAACTTTATTCAAGATAACCAAAAACTAATCAGCCAAAGCATGAAAGACTGTGTATAGATTCTTATAAAATGAAATACTACTCAGCAACCACAAAGGAATGAGCGCTGTGCCAACATGAATGAAGTTTATAAACATTCTACTGAATGAAATAAGCCAGATAGGATAGCACATAACACACCAAATGACTTCTATAAAACACTATTCAGACAAGAGTCAATGAAATTCTGTCGTTTGTGACAACATAAATGGAACTGAAGGTCTTTACATTAAGTGAAATAAATCAGGCACAGAAAGTCAAGTACTGCATGGTCTCTCTCACATGTAGAATCTGAAAACTTTGATCTCAGAAGTTGAGAATAGACTAGAAGCCAGAGTATAGGGAGAAAAAGGAATGGGGAGAGGTTGGTCAGCAGGAGCTGAGCTGTAGTTAGAGAGGAGAAGTAAATTCTGGTGTTCTGTGGTACAGTAGGATGACTATGGATGATGCTGATGGATGGTATATTTTTATAGCTAAAGGAAAGGATTTTGTATATTTCTGCCTTAAAGAAATGATAACTGAGGAAGTAGATATTCTTAACCTGATTCAAGCGTTGCTCAATATATGCATGCATCAAAACATCACACAGAGGTCCATTAATATGTACAACTTTTATTTGTCCATTAGAAATTCCAGAGTGTTAAAAAAGTAGATCAGTGTTTATCTGGGATTGGTGGGAGAAATGTGACTAAAAAGGGCAAGAGGGAACTTTGAGGACATGAGGTAAATATTCTGTATCTTGATTGTCGTGGTAAATACATGGGTAAGTATCTGGTCAAAAGTCATCAAACGGTATACCTCAAAAAGATGTACTTTTCCTGTATGTAGTATATACCTGTATTTTATTCAGGTTGTTTTTTTTTCCTGCAACTAAAAGACCCAACAAGAACAATTTTAGGAGGAAAAGTTTATTTGGAGGTTCATGGTTTCAGAGGCCTTAGTCCATAGATGGCTTGTCCATTCCTCGGGACTCGAGGTGAGGGAGAATATCATGGTAAAAGAGTGTGGTAGAGGGAAGTAGGTCAAGGCATGACTCCAGGAAGCAGAGAGACACTCTACTCACCAGATACAAAATACATACCCCCAAGACACAAACCCAATGTCATGGCTTCTCCAGCCACACCCTACCTGGCTTCACTTGCCGGGTTAATCCCTTCAGGGGATTAACTCACTGAATGGGTTAAGGCTCTTTTAACTTACTCATCTCACCTCAGCCTTATTGCATTGTCACATGTGAGATTTTGGGGGACACTTCAAATTCAAACCAAAAAAACCTGAATCTGGTTTTCCTATCCTTTTCAAATAGTTGGCAGTATTGCAACTTCTAGAATATGTCACAAATGGATAACCAAGTGTCATCTTCACTTCAAAATGCAGCTTTCACAGCTGGAGAGAAAAGCCAACAGCCTTTGGAGCAGGGAGTATTGTCCAGAGTCCATCTGCTGCTGGGCTTGGAGTCGAGCAGCATCACAGACTCCACAGGCAATGCTGCGAGTCCTAGACTCACTCACTCAGCGATCAGCGAAATGTAGGACAATTTCTGCCACTTTGCTTTGTCATTTGTTGTTTCTTAAGCCTCCAGGACATGAAGCCTGCTGTTACTGTTTGTATTCGTCATCTTTGCCAGTCTGACTGGAGTGAGGTGAAATCTCACAGTGATTTCCATTTCTCTGATTACTAGTGATTTAGAACACTTGATCATATATTCATTGGCTTGCTTGATTTCCTCTGTTGAGAAGTTCCTGTTTAGTTCTCTGGCGCATGTATTGGATTGCTTCTGTTTTTGTTATCAAGCTTTTTGAGTTCTTTGTTAATTTTGCATGTTAGTCCCCTGTCATAAGGAATCACAGGCCATGATTATCTCCCATTCAATAGGTCCTTTCTTGACCAATTCCTTGACTGAGCAAAAGCTTTTTAGTTTAATGACATCCCACTTGTTGATTCTTGACTTTAATTCTTTCACTCTGGGAGTCTTGTTCAGAAAGACATTGCCTACTCCCAAATGCTGGAGTGTTGGTCCTAATTTATCTTCTAGCAGCTGTATGGTAGCTGGTTTAATTCCTAGATCCTTGATCCATTTTTATTTGACTTTTGTGAAAGGTGAGAGGTAAGGATCTAATTTCAACTTTCTGCAAGTGGCTGTCCACTTTTTCCAGCACCATTTGTTGAATAGGATGTCTTTCCTCAATGTTATCTTTTGACCCTCTTTGTCAAATATCAGATGATTAAAGATTTGTGGGTTTGTCTCAGAATTTTCTATTCCATTGGTCTTCATGCCTATCTTGATACCAATAGCATGCTGTTTTTGTTACTACAGCTCTATAGTATAATATTAGATCTGGTGTTGCAAAACCACCTGTTTTATCTTTTTTGCTTCATAATGTTTTGGCTATTCTGGGTTTCCTGTTATTCCAAATGAATTTGAGTATAGAATTTCTATACCTGTAAAGAATGACATTGGTATTTTGATGGTGATTGCATTGAATCTGAATAGTGCTTTTGGCACAATGGTCATTTTAATTATATTGATTCTGCTTAACCAAAGACATGGAATGTCTTTCCAACCTCTCAGGTTTTCTTCAATTTCTTTCTTCAGTGTTCTAAAGTTTTCATGGTAGAGATCTTTTACTTCCCTTGTTAGGTTAATTCCCAAGTATTTTATTCTTTTTGAGAATATTGTGAATGGGACTGATTTCCTCATTTCTTCTGCCTTTTTATTGTCAGCATATAGGAAATCTATTGATTTTTCATGTTGATCTTGTAGCCTACCAATTCACTAAATCTGTTTATAAATTCAAGCAGTTTTCTGGTGGAGTTTTTTTTGGGTCTTCCAGATGTAGGATCATGTCATCATCAAGGAGGGATAGTTTAACTTTCTCTCTTCCTATTCTTATCCCTTTTATTTCCTTCTCTTGCCTGATTGCTCCAGCTAAGGTCTCAAGAACTATATTGAATAAAAGTGGTGAGAGCAGGCAGCCTTGTCTTGTTTCTGAGTTTAGTGGAAATGTTTTCAGCTTTTCTCTATTTAGTATTATAGTAACTGTGAGTTTGTCATATATGGCCTTTATATAATTATGTTCCTTTGATCCCTAAGAATTTTAAGCATAAATGGGTGTTGGATTTTGTCAAAGACTTTTTCTGCATCAGTTGAGATGATCATATATTTTTTGTCTTTAATTGATGAATCACATTTATTGATTTGCATATGTTGAAACTGTCTTGCATACCTGTAATGAAGTTGACTTGATTGTGATGAATTACCTTCTTCATGTATTATTGAATGTGGTTTTCTAGAATGTTATGAACTGTTTTTGAGTCTGTGTTCATCAGGGATGTTACTCTCTGTACTTTTCTTTTTTCAATGTGTCTTTGTTGGATTTTGGTATTAGGGTTATGGTTGCCTCATACAGGGTTTAGGCGAGTTCCCTCCTCTTCAACTTCTTAGAGCAGCTTAATAAGAAGAGATGTTTACTCCTCCTTTAGGTGTGGTAAAATTAAACAGGGAATCCATCAGGTCCTGGGCTTTTCTCTTTGGAAGACTTGTAGTTACTATATTGATTTTGGTGACTGTTACTGTGCTGTTTAGGCTTTCAATATCATCCTGCATCAATTTGGGAATGTTGTAAATATCTAGAAATTTATCCATGTCTTCCAGATTACCTAATTTAGAGGAGTATAGTTTTTCAAAATGGGTTCTGAAAATCTGTTGGATTTCCATGGGGTCAGTGGAGATCATGCCCTTTTCCTTGGTGATTTTGTTTATTTGCTTCATTTCTTCCCTTCTTTCAGTGAGATAGTCTAGGGGTTGGTCTATTTTATTTAGTTTTTTTGAAGAACCAGCTCTTTGTTTCACTGATTCAATTTATTGATTTTTTGTTCTTGATTTCATTAATATCTGCTCTAATTTTGATTATTTCTTCCCTTCTGCTGACTTTGGAATTAGATTGTTCATCCTTTTATAGGGATTTGAGGTGGAACAAAAACTTATTTGTTCAGGATCTCTCCTGATTTTAAGTGGAGGCACTCAGTGCTATGAATTTTCCCCTTAAGAATGCTTTCATGCTGTCCCAGAGATTTCAATATGTTGTGCTTTCATTCTCATTTGCTTCCAAGAATTTGTTGCTTTCTGCTTTCATGTCTTCTTGGATCCATTCTTCATTTAATGGGTACTGCTCAATCTCCATTTGTATATGTATTATCTGTTATAATTTTTACTGTAAATTGCTAGAATCATGGTGTCATGTCTGATAGAATACATGGAATGATATCTACTTTTTAATATTTGCTGATATTTACTTTGTGAACTAGAATATGATCTATTTAGAAGAAGGTTCTGTGTGCTGCTGAGAAGAAGGTACACTAAGCCAATTTGGATGGAACATTCTATGCATGCCTGTTAAGTCCATTTGATTTATGGAATTGTTTAGGCTGGAGATCTTTTTATTGTTTATTTGCTGTGATGACCTGTCTATTGGTGAGAGTATTAAAGGCTCCCGGTATTATTGTGTTGAGGTCCACAAGTGGTTTTATGTCATGGAGTATTTTTTCCAAATAGTTGCGAGCATTGGTGTTTGGAACATAGATATTTACTATGGTTATATCTTCCTAATGTATTCTTCTCTTTACTCTGATGTAACAATCTTTATCTCTTCTGACTAATTTATGCTTGAAGTCTACTTTGTTGATATAAGTATTGTAACGCCAGCTTACTTTCTTGGGCTGTTCGCCTGGTGGATTTTTTCTGTTCTTTCACCCTCAATCTGTGGGTGTCTTTGGCTGCAAGATGGGTCTCCAATAAATAGTATATTGTTGGATTATGGTTTTTTATCCAATTTGTGTCTTTTAATTGGTGCATTGAGACCATTCACATTCAGTTTTAGAATAGTAATGTTATTGTGGTTCATAGTCATCTTGTTCTATTAGTGAGTTCTGTGCTGTCTTGGTTGTCTTTTGATAGCATGTACTTTTATTGAATTTCCTCCATTTGTGATTTTTGAGGATTATTTGCTTATTCTTCTATCTGTAGCTTATTTTCGAGAATTCTTTGTAATATTCTGTTTGTGAATGTTGAAAATCTGATCTTATTGTGAAATGTTCTTATTTCTCTTTTGAATTTGAAACTGTTTTGCTGATATTCTCAACTGCAAGTTGTGGTCATTCAGAGATTAAAATATCTCTTTCCAGTATCTTCCTGCTTCTAGGGTCTGAGATGAAAACTCAGAGGTGATCCTTATTGGTTTGTCTCTCAATGTGATTTGTTATTTCTCTTGCTTCTTTTAATATTCTTTCATTGATTTCCCTGTTATACATTTTGAATATGATGTGTCTTCATAAGCTTTTCATTTGAATAGGCCTATTAGGTGTCTATACTCTTCCTGGATGAACATATCTAACTCTATTCTAATGTGGGAATTTTTTTCTTTAACTATTGCATTGAGAATGTTCTTTATGCCATTCATTTGTGCTTCAATTTCTTCTTGTATATGTACCAATTACTCTTATGTCTTATGGTTTCATCCCAGATATTTTGACAATACTCCTCATACCTTGCGAGTTTTTCCCTTTTTTATCATCCATGTGCTCAAGCTTACTCAGCCTATCCTTATTGTCAAAAGTTCTTCTTTCAAGAGCTGAGGATCTGTTTTGTATAGAGGTTAGTCTGTTATTAAAGTCGTTTATCATTCCTCTGATGTGATTGACTGAAAATTTTAGCTCCATTACTTCCTTTGTCTTTTGTCTATTTCTTTGATAATAGAATTTTTTATCTCTTGAGTGTTCTCATTTAGTTCCTTCATTAAATCTTCTTTTAGTTCATTGTTCCTGTTAGTAATTAGATCACCCTTAATAATTTTTCTAGATATTCATCTCACTCCCTGTCCATGGGCTCCTTCATAGGGGAGTTGTGAATTTGAGGTGAATGTTTTCTTATTTGATTACTCATCTTTCAAGAGTTTCTTCTGGATCTTTGAATTGAGGTTCCCTGAATGAAAGCAAGGCAAATCTCCAGATGTTTCTTCCTTTCAGGTCAAAAGGTCAGATCAGACACCACTTTTATGACTACCTTCTTCCAGAAAGCTGGTTCTGTGGATTGGAGTGGTGGCTCAGCAGTTACAGCACTTGTCTGTGCAGATTTGAACCCCAACACCATGTACACAGGCAAGTGTTGAGCAACAAAATCCACATGAAAGACTAACAGAATTGATTCTCTCTCTCTTTCTCTCTCTCTCTCACACACTGTCCCTCTCTTTTAAAAAAGAAAGAAAGAAAGCTATTTCTGCTTGGAGACTTGTTTTACTGAACCTTTTGAATCTTGGTTTCAGCAAGTGGATCTGGAACCTGATGCGGTTGTGGTGCTGCCCGGTGGATTGTTGAAGCTCAACAGCCAGAGTGCATTGCTGGTTCTGGGGTCCCAGAGATGCTGGGCTGGCTAGAAGGGGTCTAAGTGTGCACCTTGTTTTGACATTGGATCCTTGGCAGCCGGGGCGGGCCCAATATATCTAGACCTGCAGGTAGGCAGTGCAGCTGGGCAGCTCTGGGTTGGGGTCATTTGGGTGTCCTGAGCACCTACTGGAACCAGAGGCCTAGACCTGTGTAGCAGGTGGATGGATCTGGGCATGGGTTCCTTGGGGTTGTCCTGGGCACCTACCAGGTCAGGACCAGAGGCCTGGGCCTACATGATGGCTACTACTCTACTTATAATCTTTTATTTTGCAATGATTGACTGGAGCAATTAACTTAAAACAATCCACATTAAACTTTTTGAGATGTCATATAAAATCTACCAAATAGATATACTTTATTTTTTATTTTTATAAATTGCTCCTGTTGAATTTTATCCAATATTTTTCTTGAGGGAAAGCTAGGCTTATCAATTATTGAGGGAGGTGTATGAAAATCTCCCTCTATCCTTGTGAATTTACTTATTTCTTTTGATAATTTTGTCAACTTTAGCAAAATATATTTGGAAGCTATGTTATCAAACATTTACAAATTAGCACCATTATATTTTCTCAATAAATAAAATATTTTCTCATTATAAATTGAAATATTTATATTTTATACATTTTCTTTTTACCCAGGAGTCATATTTTTATACCAGTTTTTGTATTTTGCTTTTATTTTACATGTTTTCACTTTGACATTTGAATCCCTATGTCTCTCATAAAGCCTTACGTATCAACACTTTTATATTGCCTAGCAATATTTTTTAATAGAGAGAAAGTAAGAGAGGGAGTGGGAGAGAGAGAGAGAGAGAGAATTAAATTTATTTTTTCATCTGGTTTTTGTTTTACCACCACTTAGCTGCGTATGTGGAGTTGGGAACTGAACCCAGGTCCTCACACATGCCAGGCAAGCATTCTACAGATGAGCCACATCTCCAGCACAACAATATTTATTTTTTAATTTCATATTTACAAAGACTAATTTTGGTCTATTTGTTCTCTTGGGGTTTTTTTTTCTCCTGTTTTTACATTTATGGGAGGACTTATTTATCATTTCACTTTTTTCACTTTCTAGTAAACTCTCTGTTCATATGGTCTTAGTAATTGCCATAAATACTGAACTCATAATAGTCTAAAATCAATTGATATTTTACCCACTTCCTTCACAATGCAAAGTTTACAGATCATACTGATTCCAGGTACCACTTACTACCTTGTATGTTTATTTTTGTTTCATAAACCCACAGACATTGTTATGAATGTCTATCTATGTGGGCAGTCTCTACTATGATCATATGTTGAAGCTTTATCTCCATCAAATATTTTATATAATATTTATATATATTCTTTTAAAATAATAATTTCAGGAAGCATTTATTTGGATTGCAAATATTTCAAGTAATACAAGTTGTGTCATTTTTTCACTTGTAAAAAAATCATAATTTTTTACATTTGCTTTTTAATAAAACTGTTGTGACAAATACTGATGATCTTTTATTCAATACCAGTAAAAGTATGTGGCGCTGTGCAGAACATAAGCTTCATTATACTTATAAGCCTTTGCTTCTTCACCCAAAGGTGCACACCGACAAGTTTACACCTTGAAGAAAATGTCCACTTTAAAAAATATGAATTTATTGCATAAGTGAAAAAAATGACATTCTTGAACCAGCAGTAACAAGTGGTTGACTTCCTTTGGTTTATGAACATTGTGATAGTTACTCAAAGGGTAAAAGTTTGAAAATAAGTACAGGCAGTGCATTAAGTGTCAATCTAGGGACATCAGCAAGCATGTTCCAGAATGTCCATCTGCTCTGAAGACCTGATAACAAGTAGAAGGTAGGAAAGGCGAAGTGCCTCGCCACATTGTGGACACCCTGAAGGATCACAGATTTAGTGACCTTTGTGGCTTTTTTGCCAGTAGTTGTGTCAACATTAAAATGTTTTGGCTTTTCCTTTCATCTCTGCCAGAGAAAATAACTTCCTTTTGGAACTTCTAGCTCCAAATCTGGGTTAATGTCAAGCTTCGTGTAAACCAGCCAAATCTTCTTTTTCAGAATGAAACCACAGAAGTAAATACGGTTTGGAGTTACTAATCCCTATAACAAGGAAGAAGGAAGCTTGACAAATAAAACTTCAAAGGAATTTTTGATGGAGAAGATATTCAAATTCTCTTCTTTTTCCCCACGAAAAGAAAAAAAAATACAAACTAAATACAAACTTAACCCTTTTAACACTCGACTATACAAACTTTTAAATAAGAAAATAAGATATATATATATATATACCTATAATAATCTTTGTACCCACCTCTGAGATTAAGCAATACTAACATTTCATTGTATTTGCTTCCAATCTTTTTTAATTTAAAAATCATATAGACACTAAAGTCCTATTCTAGAACTATACTCCTGTTCCACTCTGTCCAAATTCAGTGATGATATCATTCTCATTACTGCTCTGAGTCTTCTTCATATATGTGTCTGTCTGTCTTTTCTTTTCTATTTCTTCTTTCATATTGGGCTTTGAACCTAGGGGTATTTTGCCACTGAGCTACATCCCCAGAAGCCCCAACTTTTTTTTTATTTTGAAACAGGGTCTTAAGTTGCTTAGGATTCTTCTAAGTTGCTGAGCCAGGCTTGGAATTTCTATCCTCCTGCCTCAGACTGCAGGTTGCTGGATTACAAACATGTGCCACCACACCTGGCTCATTCATGTGTGTTTCTATCAATGGTATTTGGTATTTGGTACCTTTGCATCCATGTAAGTGTCATTGTACTGAAGGTAGCATTTTGCATCTGTTTTCACTCAAAACTATGTTTTTAAGACTTCTCACGTAAATCTAATTAGACACAGCCAGTTAGTGCCTAGGCAGCTCCTTAGATTTAACTTTGTCTTTTGAAAACTTATTATTCAGGGACAGAGTCCATTTTGCAAATTGAGTTAACAGAGTTACCTACAGATTCCTAAAGATAAAGTTTTAATCCACAGCAATTTTGGAATTCCTTTATCAGTAGTTTGAAAGTAAATTAATTTCAAAATAAAAATGAGACAACTACTCTACAGCCATTTAATGCTGTAATATAGTTAATATCCAATATAAAACAATTATTCATCTTCTTTCATTATTTCACAGTCAGAAATACAGAATACTGGGGCTGGACTTAGTGGTTGAGGCACTTGCCTGGCATGCACAAGGATGGAGGATCAAACCCCAGCACCATCTACCCAACGAAGTGTCAGAGCACCGAAAGTCAAATGAAAAACTAACTAAAATTGATTCTTTTTCTCTCTCTTTCTCTAATAAAAACATAGAGAATACTCTGACATGGCTTCTAAAACATGTTATTCATTTAATATTCCTATATTCATATGCTTTTCTTTACCTAATCTAACGAGTAAGAGATGACACTACAAAAGGCATGAAAGTGATTCTGAGTATCAGAACTACATATGAGATAGGAAGTCTCTGTTTTGAGAATGTATCTGGTTTTTATTGTATGGTACTTCTATACATTATGTCTGTCCCCATCTCAAGATCAAAAGAGTATGCAACTATATTTTCTTCCAAAAGTTTTGCAGTTTGCACTTACAGTTGCGTTTGTGCATACTGAGACATGGCTCTGATTTCATTTTTTAAAATAGTCCTTTTCCATCTCCATGTGCCTAGTAGTTCCTTTCTTTTCTGGTGTGCAATGCTGCCTTTGGAATGCACTGTGCTCCACGCCCACAGGTGTTCACAGCTGAGCTCCTCCTCTGCTCCGTTGATTTATTGTCTTTGTCTCTATTTGTTTTGATTGCTTTTATTACTATACTACATTGTATTGATTACTGTAGATTTCTAATAATTCTTGAGATCCAGTATGACAAGTCTCCCCTTCATTTTTGTGTTTCTGTCTTGATCTGCTTTTACAAGGATCTTGCTTGTCCTAGGCCCTTTTTCAGATCAATTCCAGATTCAACTTCTCTAATTCCATGATAATTAACCATTAAACTTTTGGTTGAGACATCATCAAATCAATTTGAAGAGACTCTACATCTTAAGGTTTTAAAGTGTTTCATATTACCTAGGATTATATATTTTTAGAAAATTTTCATTTATTGATTATGTTTTTTGTCACTTATCATGCCATATAATTTTTATAATAATTTTATGCTGTAGGAATTATAAGAGAGAAGAAACTGAATCTCAGATTGTCTCAAGATGCTCATGTAGTGGCAGAAAAGGGATTTAATATTAAGTCAGTCTGGGTCCTCACTTGTCCTCTTAAAAAGTTTTCAATGCTCTTTTTCCATACATCATGAGAACTTCTAGCCAAGATCTTTATTATAAAATGTTACAGGAGCAGTTTCCCTGGAAAGAAAGAATGTGCATGGCCCCAGACAACTCTGCTATAAGAACATGGTATTGCTTATCACGAAAGTATTTTATATGATTTTTAAATATTGTTGTATTTATTTGTTAATGCTATTGTAACAGAATTGCAAAAAAGGATGATTTAAACAACTAAAATTTATTATTTAATGGGTCCAAACGCTAGAAGTCCAAGATCAAGGTGCCAGCAGGGTTGACTTCCTCTGAGGGTTGGGAGCAAGAATCTGACCCATGTGTAGCTTTTGGTAGTTTGCTGGCAAGTTTTGGGGCACTTTGGCTCATAAAATCATCACTCCCGGGGCTGGAGCGGTGGCTCAGTGGTTTCGGCGCTTGCCTGGCAAGCACGAGGACCCGGGTTCAATCCCCAGCACCACGTACACAGCTGAGTGTTGGAGCAACTAAGGCCATGTGAAAAACTAAATAAAGTTGTTTCTCTCTTTCTCTGTCTCTCTCACTGTCCCTCTCTCTTTAAAAAAAAAAAAAATTCTCTCTCTCTCACTGTCCTTCTCTCTTTAAAAAAAAAAAAAATCATCACTCCCTTCTCCTCTTTCATCTTTCCCTGGTGTTCACCCTGTGTACATGTCCGTGTCTAAATTTCCCCTTTTTGTAAGAACACCAAACATTAGATTAAGGGCTTACCCTACTCCAGTATGACTTCGACTTTTCTTTACCAATTACATCTTTAATGATCCTATGCAAGTAAGATCATATTCTGAGGCTGTGGGGGCCAGGACTTAAAATATGGATTTAGGGTCAGGGAGTGGTATTTAACTCCTAATATGGTCCTAGTAGCAAATTGATGCTACTTAGAAGCTTTGCAAATAAAATTGGTAAAGTTGAAATTTTGTGTGTATCTATCTACTGATAGATAGATACCTCTATATATCTCTCCAAGGTAAAGGATGACTGTCACAAATTACTAATAAGCTAGCCACTGAAGAAGTCAGTGTGTTACAATTATTTCATGTGAGTTCACTTTCTTTGTCCACTGTATAAAGTGTAGAACCAGGAGAAGTTCCTGAGTCGAAGGTGCGAGCTCTCCCTCCCAAGCACCTGTCATGCCTCATTGCTTTTATTTGTCCCTTCTGAGCCTGGAAGCCCTTTCAAAGGAATGAGCCCACACCTTTGCAGTTCAGCACCTAGCACAGTACTCAGTATTTGTGCTCAATAAATCGCATTTTCTAGCTCTCACCAGAAGTTATCAAAGAAGAGTGCATGGATTAATTTGAGGCACCTTAACATCAACTATCCAGAACATTTATCATCACTTGGAAATATAAAGTGGTACAGACCATAAAAATCTGTAACTTTTAAAATAGATAAACCACATTTTATCTACAAAATGTTACATGCTCATCATTATTTCTGATTGTCTGTTGACAGACTTCTGTTTTTGAGAGAAAAAGGGACTAATGTAAATATCTTTATTTTCCTAGGAAACTAGGTAGATAGGGAGGGAGGAAGATTCATTGATAGGTAGATTTTGCCCTCACCTATTATCTGATATCCAAATATTTAAAATTACTACATAGTTATCCTGAGCTAATATCCAAGTGACCATATACTGAGTCAAATGATAGAGAAATTAGGTAAGGGAAATATTGTGAACCTTGCTTCATTAAGGCAGAAATACCAACACAAGGGCACAAAGATAGCTCAAGTATGTGCTTCACGGAGCAAATTTTCCAGAAAACTCACTCAAAAGTGGTATTGAGCAACCTATTAATTTGGTCATTCAACTCAAGGTAACATGCTCCATAGATAGCCTTTAGCCAATCACGTTATTGTAGGAGGGGGGAGAAAACCCTTTCTATTTTTGAAAACTGTGTAAGGTTCTCTCTCTCTCTCTCTCTCTCTCTCTTTCTCTTATAAATTCTGGTTTTGGCTTTGCTTCTGTAGTCAAATTTTACCAGCACTGGTGTGCTGAAGCTGGCTGACACTAACTTGTGAGAGCAGATTATTAGACATTCAGAAATTTTACCAACCAGTTGTAGAACCATTGGCAGCTTGAAAAGGGACACGACAAGAGTATTCACATTTAGGAAACTGGAAAATGCTATCAAATCAGGGCTTTTTGTTTATTTGGGGGAGTTGTTTTGTTTTGTTTTGTTTTACCAGCACACCTCTATTTCATTGTGGCAATCATGAAAATGTGCCCCTTGATCAACTGCAAGGAATGTAATCAACCAAACTTCATATATTATGTTCTGAGACCCATTACTACTTTTATCTCAAGCCTAGCTTCCTGAGCTGTGTTCCTAGTTGGTAAGAAAGACTGGCAGGAATACTAATATAATCCCCTTCCTGGAGATGTATTTCTTCTCTGATGGGTAACATTGGCTCTAAACTTCCTGAATGACCTTGCTGAACTTCCTTTGAAATGCATTGTAATCAATGATGAGATGCTTGTTATCAACTTTCACTCTTCACCTCACTTGGGAGTAAGAGCTGCATAGTGGCCTGATGGTTTATTCATCCTCTCCCAGAATCCTCCCCATTTTCTCTCACATGTATTTTATGTTAAAACTTCTTGAATATCTAACCCTATCTTGATATCTGCTTTCTGGAGAACTCAGACTGATTCATACATAACTCATAAAAATATACTGAAGTATGTCTTCAGCTGCTTCCTAGTACTCTTGAGTTATAACAGGTTTATTTTGGCTCCAAGTTTCTGAGGATTCAGTCCATGGTCCGTTAATACTGTTGATTTTGGACCTGTGGTGAGGCAGCATATCACGGCAGGAGTGAACGGCAGGGAAGCTACTCACCTCATGATGGCCAGGAAGTGAAAGAGAGGAAGGGTTTGGTGTTCCAATATCCCCTTCAAGGACATTTTCTTAGTGACCAGACTTCTTCCATTAGGCCCCTGCCTCCTAAAAGTTGCACTACCTCCTACTGTTGTTACAAGTCAATGACCAAGCCTTTAACACATGCATCTTTGGGGGATACTTATCCAAACCACAGCACTGGGACTAAGTAATGTGTATGTCTGTTTTAGTAGATGGGACCAATTTTCCAAACTGTCTTTTACACTCCCACCAGCAGCGTTTGAGGGTTCCAGTTTCCCCACATCCTCACCAATAATTAAAATTGTCTGCTTTTTATTTTATCAATTCTAAGAGGTGTGCACATTGTTCATCTGCACAGTTGAGTAGGTACTTAGATGAGTTTTTCAATTGATTTTTTTCAAACCTTTATACCATAGAGAATGATTTCCATAGATTCTGATTCTAATCTTTTATAAAAATTCCACTGTACCTTTGAGTCAGAACTGTGAGTATTTTCTTGTCTTCCTGGTATGAACAGAATAATAGTTAGCTTCCCTCTTCCCCCAGTTCTTTGCAGTCATTAATGAATATAGTGACTATTTACCAAAGTAACCTTTTCGTTCTGGGTCAATGATGCAAATTTCAGCAAGCACAGGAACATGAATGAGTTCTTTGGAAATCATCTGCTATGACAAGTTCTTATATCCATCACCACAGCTACCAAATTCAGATCGGTGGAAAGTCATATTTCTCTACCTCTTTCCTCCTCCTTTGCCCCAATTCTGAGGTAAGCTATTCATCCAGGTGGTTCCCAATTCTCCCAACTTTGCAAAAATAATTGGCTTCTTTTCTTTTCCTTTCCACCCCAGCACCATACTCTTTTTGCTCTTAGAAAATGCTGATGTGTTTGGAAGCAAAGCTGGATGCATTTACTGTACATGAGACAAATTTCTGTGCTTTCTGAAGTAAAGCCTGAGAAGAGAGAGAGAGAGAGAGAGAGAGAAAAGAGAGTGGGAGAAATGAATCAGTGAGACATACAGGACACAATTTGCAGTGAACCCTTACCTTTGGCTGTCCCATAGCTAGTATGTCATGACAGGTTTAAGAACAGATAAGCAGTCAGAGTTAGTAAGATTTGGGGGATATAATATGTGGAGACTGGATTTTCTTCATGATGATAACAGAATAATGCGTAAGTTACAGTATCTCACAAGATTGATATGGCAGATTTGACTCCTACGAAGCCTAGGACACAGTGCTTATGTCAAGTTTCAGCAGATACCCAAGGACAAGATAACATCTAGGTTTTAAAAGTAATGGGTACTGCACTAAATTCTTACTCAAGAATGCAATTTGTCTATGGGTTCTGAGTTGAGTGGCACAGTATGTACCATTGTGCATGCAATATAGTAAGTTTGTGTCTACATCAAATAGTAGTAGCAATGATTATTTTTTACCCAATACTTAAGGAAAGGGTAGTAGCTTACTTACTCATATATATTGCCTGAAGTTTTCAGCACTAACAGATGTTTGGTAATCAATTCTCATGAAACTGATTTGAATGAGCCTGGCAAGATGCTGTCATATAATGGAGAGAGGCTTGATTTTAGAAGCAGAAGACCTGATTCCAAGATTTGGCTTCAACTGATCTTAAAAAGTCACTCCCTTAAACTTTCTGATTTTTTTGTTTCTTTTTAGTTAAACATAACAAAGGATTCATTGTGACATAAATATAAAAGAATGGGGAGGGTAATTGGGGGGGGCCACTCCTGGGGATAATTACAATATCCAGAATATTTACACATTTTATACACATTTTATATTGTTTTGTTAAAATCTTGTAAGGTTGTTCAAAAAATAAAAAAAAAAGAATGGAATATGATTTGTTCTAATTCAGTCCTCAGTACTTCTCCTTTCCCTCCTCTCCACCATCCCCATGTTCCCTTTCCCCTACTCTACTGATCTTTTGGCTCTTTAGAGGATTTTTTAATCAATGTTTTGTGGATATACATGATGGGAGATTCACTGTGATATATTCATATTTGTACATAGGAAAGTTGGGTCATATTCATTCCGCTCTCTTTCCTTATTACATTCCTCCTCCCTTTTCTTCATTCTCCTTTTGTCTACTCCACTGATCTACTTTCTTTTTTTTTTAATTACCCTAACCCTTTATTTTGGATTAGCTTCCACATATCAGAGAAAACATTTGACCTTTGACTGTTTGGGACAGAAGTATTTCACTTAGCATGGTAGTCTCCAGATCTATCCATTTACTGGCAAATATCATGAAGTCATTCTTCTTCATGGCTGAGTAATCCATATATACATATATTCTATATTTTATTTATCCATTCATCTGTTGAAGGGCCCCTAGGTTGACTCCATAGCTTAGCTATAATGAATTGTACTACTATAAATATTTATGTGGCTGCATCACTTTAGTATGCTGATTTTAAAACTTTTGGATATATAGCAAGAGTGGGATAGCTGTGTTATGGTGGATTCATTATTAGTCTTTTGAGGAATGTCTGAACCGCTTTCCAGAGTGATTGTACCAATTTGCAGTCCCACCAACAATGTATAAGTGTACCTTTACCTCACATCCTCACCATTAATTGTTTCTTATATTCTTTTTTAAATTCATTTAACATAGTCTTACATATTAGAGGGAATTATTGTTACATATTCGTGCATAGATGGATATTGACAAAATAAATTAAGGCCAATTCTAGTCCAGGATCTCACCCATTTGACCGGTCCCCTCTCCCATGTGTCCTATGATTTACCCCTATGTAATAAATAGAAAAAAACCACATATACATGTGTATTAATTTTTAAATTTTCCCTTTCTGTCTGCCTGTGTATAGTTGGGCTTCTCATGGGAGTCAAGAGTTCCCAGATGCATTGATAATCCCCCAATCCCTCTCTCATCTCCCTGCCCCCCTCTTTTCTTCCCCCAGCTTCATAGTTATAGCTCCCCTAGATTGTGTGAAAATTCATCTATATTGAGTTTATGTTTTAGCTTAGCTAACTTTCAATCTGACTTAGATTTTACTGTAGCTTTCACATATGAGGGAAAACATTTGGTCTTAAGTCTCTGAGTTGAGGATATTTCACTCAGCATGATTTTTTCCATATCCTTACATTTGGCTGCAAATGCCATGATATCATTCCCTCTAATAGCAGAGTAGAACTTTGTTGTATATATGTACCACAATTTTTGAATCCACTCGTCCAGCCAGGGACATCCAAGTTGGTTCCATAGATTAGCTATTATAAATTGAGCTGCAATAAACATTGATGTAGCTGTGTCTCTGTAGTATGCCAATGCTAGCTCTTTTGGGAAAATACCCAGGAGTGAAATAACTGGGTCATAAGGTAGAGCCAACCCTAGTTTTTTGAGAAGTCTCCACACTGCTTTTCAGAGTGGCTGTACAAGCTGAAGTTCCACCAACAGTATGATAGTGTTCCTGATAGTGTTCCTTTCTTCCTACAACCCTCCATTATCTGTCATCGTTTGCCACTCTGACAGGATTGAGTTAGAAGCTCAATGAAGTTTGATTTGCATTTCTCTGATTGGTAGTGATGTAGAACATTTTCTCATGTATTCATTGGCTTTTTGGACTTCGTCTATTGAGAAGTTTCTGTTTAATTCCATAGCCCATTTATTGATTGGATTCTTTATGGTTTGTTGTTCAGTTTTTTTGAGTTCTTTGTATATTCTGGATATTAGCCCTCTGTCTGAGGTGTAGTAGGCAAAAATTTTCTCCCATTCTGTAGGTTATCTCACAATACTCTTGACTAATTCTTTAAGCTGTGCAGAAGCTTTTCAGTATAATGGCATCCCACTCATTCACTCTTGGCTTTATTTGATCCATTTTGATTTGATTCTTGTGCAGGATGAGAAATAAAGGTCTAATTTGAGTTTTCTGCATATGGCTGTCCAGTTTCTCCAGATCATTTGTTGAACAGGCTGTCTTTCCTCCACAATATATTTTTGCCCCATTTTTCGAATATCAGTTGGTTAAAGATTTGTGGGTTAGGCTCAGTATCTTCTAGTCAGTTGCATTGGTCTTCATGTCTGTTTTGATTCCAATGTCATGCCATTTTTATTACTATAGCCCTATAGTATAATTTCAGTTCAGGTGTGGCACCTCCTGATTCCTCTTTCTTGCTTAGTCATGTTTTGGCTGTTCTCAGTTTCCTGTTATTCCAAATAAATTTGAAAATTGCTTTTCTTTATCTGTGAAGAATATCATTGGTAATTTTTTTAAAAGAGAGAGGGACAGTTGGAGAGAGAGAGAGAGATAGAAGGAGAATCTGTTTTTTTTTTTTTTTTTTAGCTTTCCACGTGGCTTTCTTTGCTCTGAGACTTCATTGTATACGTGGTGCTGGGGTTTGAACTCAAGTACTCATGCATGCCAGGCAAGTGCTGTAACTGATGAGCCACTGCTCTAACCCTTGTAATTGGTATCTTGATGGGGATTGCATTGAATCTATACAGGGCTTTTGACAGAACGGCCATTTTAATTATATTGATTCTGCATAACCAAGAATATCGAGTGTTTTTCCATCTACTCAGGTTTTCTACGTTTTCTTTTTTTAATGTTTGCTAGTTTTCATTGTAGAGATCATTCATATCCTTTGATAGATTGATGCCCAAGTATTTTATTCTTTTTGAGATTATTGTTAATGGGACAGATTTCTTGATTTCTTCTTCAGTGGAATTGTTGCTGGAGAATAGGAAAGCTATTGATTTATGAATATTGATCACTTTGCTAACTGGGCTTTTTGTGTCTGCTAGATATAGGATCATGTCATCAGCAAATAGAGATAGCTTGACTTCCTCTTTTTCTATTCAAGTTCCTTTGATTTCCTTCTCTTGTCTGATAACTCTGGCTAGGATTTCAAGGACTATATTATATAAGAGTGGTAAGAGTGGACATCCTTATCTTGTTCCTGAATTCAATGGGAATGCTTTTAGTCCTTCTCCATTAAGTATAATGTTGGCTATGGGTTTGTCATAAATGGCTCTTACAAAATTAAAGTATCTTGATTTGATCCTGATCTTTTCCAGAGTTTTGAGCATAAATGGGTGTTGGTTTTTTTGGAAGGCCTTTTCTGCATCAATTGAGA
Source organism: Aplodontia rufa (assembly GCA_004027875.1). NCBI lineage: Eukaryota > Metazoa > Chordata > Mammalia > Rodentia > Aplodontiidae > Aplodontia > Aplodontia rufa. The sequence continues at coordinate 4,825 of PVKS010008566.1, read as the reverse complement.
TGATCTTATTATTTTTATCTTTAATTCTGTTTAAGTGATGAATTACATTTATTGATTTGTGTATGTTGATTCAGCCTTGCATTTGTGGAATGAAGCCTACTTGGTCATGATGTATTATCTTTTTTATGTGTTTTTGGATGAAGTTTGCTAGGATTTTATAAAGGATTTTTGTGTCTATGTTCATCAGGGCAATTGGTCTGTAGTTTTCTTTTCTTGATGTGTCTTTGTTGGGTTTTGCTATTAGGGTTATATTTTCTTCATAAAAAGTATTTGGGAGGGTTCTGACCCTTTCAATTTCATGGAATAGCTTACAAAGGAGTGATGTTAATTCTTCTGTAAAGGTCGGGTAGAATCTGCCGAGAATCTATCAGGTCCGGGGCTTTTCCTTTTTGGAAGGCCTTTGATTGCTGTTTCAATTCTGTACCTGAGTTTGGTTGGTTTAGATTTTCAATGTCCTCCTGTGTTAATTTGGGAAGTTGTATGTGTCTAGGCATTTGTCCATTTCTTCCAGGTTATAAAACTTAGAAGAGTATATATTTTCAAAATACGTTCTGATACTACTCTGGATTTCATTCAAGTCAGTGGTGATATCTCCATTTTCCTCTTTGATTTTGTTGATTTGCTTCACTTCATTCTTCATTTTGGTGAGGTTGTCTTGGGGTCTGTAAATCTTTTTTTATTATTTTTTCAAAGAACCAATTCTTTGTTTTGTTGATACTTTGTATTATTTTTTTCTTCTTCTCAATTTCATCTCTGATCTTAGTTGTTTCCTGTTTTCTGTTTGAGTTGAAGCATAAGTCTATTTAGTTTGGATCTTTCCTAATTTTTCATGAAGGCACTCAGTGCTATAAATTTACCTCTTAAGAAGGATTTCATACTACCCCAGGGATTTCAATATATTGTTTTGTTATTCTTATTCATTTCCAGAAATTTCTTGATCTCTATTCTCATTTTGACTTTGATCCATTTTTCATTTAAGGGGGTACTATTCAATCTCCAAGTAGTTGTGTATTTTCTGTTGTTTTTCTTGCTGTTAATTGCTAAGATCATACCATTGTGTTCTGACAGGATACATGGGATTATATCAACTTTTTTGTGTTCGCTAAGATTAGCTTTATGGACTAGGATGCAATCTATTTTGGAGAAGAATCTGTGCTGCTGAGAAGAAGGTATACTAAGCCAATTTGGGATGGAATATTCTGTAAATATCTGTTAAGTCCAATTGATTTATGGAGTGTTTAGGTTAGAGATATCTTTATTGATTTTTGCTTTGGTGATCTGTCTATTATTCATAGTGGTGTATTAAAATTTCCCAGTAATATTTTTTTGAAATTGATAGGAGGTTTAATGTCCTTGAGTACTTTCCCCATATATTTGGGAGTGTTGTAATTGGGGGCATAAATGTTAACTATCATTATGTCTTCTTGATGTAGTGTTTCTTTTACTATGATGTAGTCACCTTCTTTATCCTTTCTGACTAATTTTTGGTCAAAATTAACTTTGTCAGATATAAGGATCATAACACCAGCTTGCTGTCTTGGGCCATAAGTCTGGTAGGCTTTTTGCCAACATTTCACCTTCCATCTGTGCCTGTTTTTGGCTGTGATGTGTGTCTTCTGTAAGAAATACATTGTTGGATTTTGTTTTTTGATCCAGTCAGCTAATCTTTGTTTTCTGATCAAAGCAAAGAGTCCATTCACATTCAGTGTTAGAATAAATATGTGATTCTGGGTCCCTGGCATTGTGACCATTGCTGTATTTTGCACCATCATGGATATCTTTTATTGAGTTATGTTATTATTGAATTTCTTCTGTTTATGGACTTTGGGAGTTGTTTGCTTATTTCTCTGTATGAAGTATGTCTTTGAGTATTCTCTGCAGAGCTAGTTTTGTGTTCATGTATCTTGCTAATGTGAATGTATCATGAAACCATTTTATTTCCCAATCATATTTAAAACTGAGTTTTGTAGGGTATAGCATCTTTGGATGAAAATTGTCTTTGATTTTGTTTTTCCAATATTTGAAAAATATCATTCCATGCTTTCCTGGCCTTTATTGTCTGAGAAAAAAAATCCACAGTAATCCTTATTGGTCTGCATCTGAATGTGATTTGGTGTTTTTCCCTTACTGCTTTTAAAATTCTTTCCTTAATTTCTCTCTCATTCATTTTATATATGATGTGTCTCTGTGAATTTCTCATATGGTTAGGTCTGTTTGGTGTCCAATAGGCATCTTGAATTTGAATGTCTGGATTAATTCTGATACAGCGTAAATTTTCTTTGTTGATCTGATTGTTAATGCTGCTTTTTTGTTGTTCTATGTTTTCTTTAATCACAATTACTTTCAGATTATTTCTTCTCATCTTGTGCCATACTTCTTGGAAGATCTGATCATGCTCAGTAAGTTTCTTTTCTTGTCTATAATCCTTACACTGGGCGTTGCTCAGTCTGTCTTCATTGTCTGATGTTCATTCTTTGAGAGCTGAGGTTCTATTTTCTACTGAATTTACCCTGACATTAGTATCTTCCAATGAACTCTTTTTTTTTAAAGAGAGAAGGACAATGAGAGAGAGAGAGAGAGAATCAATTTTTTATTGAGTTTTTCACATGGCTTTTGCTGCTCTGACACTTAGCTGTGTACGTGGGTGCTGGGGTTTGAACCGTGTACTCATGCATGCCAGGCAAGAGCTGTAACCACCAAGCCACCATTCCAGCCCCTCCAACGAACTTTTAATTTGGTTGACTGTGTTTTTCAATTCTAAGAGCTCTGCTATGTCTCTTTTCAGAATGTTTAGCTCTTTATCAAAGTGGTCTCTCAGCATCTGAAATTACTGTCTTATTTCCTTCCTTAAGTATTCTTTTAATTCTTCGATTGATTTACTAATCAGATTGTTGATACTTTTTTCTAGGTTTTCATCTAGGACCCAACCATGAACTCCTTGGGTGGAGAGCTGTCAGTCTTAGGTGGAGGATTATTTCCCTTTTTCCTCATTTTAAGTTTTAGGCAGTAGGGCTTGAGATCTGTCACTGAATAATTCTCTTAGGGGCTTTCTTGATGGGTATGGAGTTTTTGTCTCTTTGCCTAATTGGGCTGGGATACAATTTGGATAGAACATTTCAATTGCTGGCTCCCCAACCTGTGAATTATTATGGACCTTTAAAATTTCCAGTACTTCAGGAGAGAGGAGGTAGGAATTAATCTGTGTAATCAATGCGTACAACAGACAGTATTGATCTGGTTACTTTGTGCCAACTGTAGTTGTAACAGTGTTGATTGCCACCTATAAGAACAAACAGATTAGCAGTTTTCTTCCATGAGGTCCTCAGACAATACTTGATTTGAAGCAAACACCCGTTTTTAAGTTTGGCATTCGCTTCAGTTTTCCAAAACTTCTGCAGGTAAAGAAAGCCTAGAGAGCAAAGGGAATGTGATAGGAAGGTAGTGAGGAACTTGTGAATTTGGAGAGAGAACAACAATAGAGTGGAGATGATGTAGGCTATTCTGCTAAAATAAAGAAAAGAAAGAAAGGGCAAGAGATTGGAGTCATGACTTTGAGGGAGGATAAGAGAGAACAGAATACAGTTTAAGTGTTGATGGAGGAAAGGGAAGAAGAGGGTAGCAGAGAGGCTCACTACTGGGAGATTCTACAGCATGAAGAGACCATGCACTAGTTTGCAAGATCATAAACAACCACAAATCAAACCACAGCAATACAAACACAGCAGAGACAGAAAAAAAAATCAAAATACAAACACACAGGAACACCAACTCCAAGAAAAAAATGAAAAGAGTGGGGAAGTTTACAAATTATTACCAGTAAAGTCAAAATATACAGTGGGGGTATATGTTCATATCTGACATCTGAGTGGAGGTACTTTCCAGGTGAGGTTGCTGGAGGGACTGTGTTTTGATGCTCTCAGCAGGAACCCAGATTCCTAGTAGTCCTCCCAATAGTCTTCTCCTGTGGAGGGGGCGCAGTCTTTTGGGCTACTTGGGTTGAACCCCTGAGCACGTTCATGTCTGCCTGCCCAGACTCTTGTCCCACTTTATTATTTTTTTTTTAATCATCATGCTTTATTACATTTTGGAAGTTATCTCCACCTTTTTTTTTAATTTTTTTTATTAGAAGAATATAGAAATACAGTTGAGGGAGAAACAGTATCAAAACATTATCACTCAATGGATATAAACTTTGTTATTGAGGGGAAAAACCAGATCATAGATAACCACCTTGGATTTTACCTTTTGCAGTTTCCCCCAGAAGAACTCATGTGTTAACTGGATAGTTCGTGGAGGAATGACATCGGCTTCTGGGATGGTTCCCCCATCTTCCCAATTTCCAGTCTCCTATAAGTTCTTCATATACCCTCCCCCCTCCCCATCCCCCTCCCTGCACCTCTGAGAATCCTATAGAGCCATCCCCCTAATGTTCTGAAAGTCATTCAATTTGCAGTTTTGTGAGGTTAGCCGTCAGCCCTACTGCTTCCCCAAATCTGTTAGCATCAACAGATGAGAGAAACATTCGGCCCTTGAGTCTCTGAGACTGGGAGACTTCACTAAGCATAATTCTATCCATCTCCATTCATTTGATTTCAAAAGACATCATATCATGCTCCCTAATGGCCCAGTAGTATTCCATAGTATATATGTACCAAAGCTTTTGTATCCACTCATCAAGTGAGGGGCATCTGGGTTGGTTCCATAATCTAGCTATAGTAAATTGAGCTGCTATAAACATTGATGAAGCCACATCGCTATAATATGCTGATTCTAAGTCTTTTGGGAAAATTCCCAGGAGTGGGATAGCTGGGTCATAAGGTGGTTC
>PVKS010008565.1:10655-67846 GCA_004027875.1 Aplodontia rufa | reverse complement strand
CACAAACCCACATCACACACACACACCACACACACACCACACACCATACCCCACCCACACCACACCCCCACCCACGCCACACACACACCACACACACACTCACCACACATCACACACACACACAGATATATTGACTACTGTAACTACAGGTGCAGAGGCAGAATGCCAAAGAGCTGGTTTCAGATGTGGCCAGAAGTGACCTCCAACTCCAGTACTGGGAACTGTTTCTCCCTGTGAGTTCTATGTGGGTCACATTTTCCATCAGGATCTCACCAGGAAGTGGCAAGATGGCCAGGACAAGTTGCAGCTTCCATGGAAGCAGCTTTGATAAACCCAGTGGAAAGAAGGGCCTCTTGCCCAGAGTCCCAGCAACGGTCTGGTCTCGCAGTGACTCTCATTGCTTTTGATTGGCCCAGCTTGGGCACCAGTCCAGCCTTAAGCCAATCTCCGTGGCAGGAAGATGCATATTTTCCTTGGCAAAGCTTGGGTCATGTGCTTACTGCTGGAGCCAGGGATGGGACCCATCCGCCTAATTGCACAGACAGAGACCATTCTTGGAAGGAAAACTGAATTGCTGCTTGTAGATGAGGGGGAATGGGTTCTGGGTAAGTCCTGAAATGGAACAAAGTGGGTCTAGAAATGTCACTATGGAAAATAATAATATCTACTCAATTAGTGACACACTCATAAAGAATGCCTACAGGCCTTCAAATGTCATATGTATAATTTCTGTCCCAAAATAATGTCTAATACATAAAGGTACAAAATACAGAAGTACATGTAGATTTTCTGTCCATATTAGAATGACTAATAAGGACTATATTAAGTGTTATTTGGGAAAGGAGAAGACAGGCATATGTCTTATTCCTAAGGATTCACTATCTGGCCGGGCACAGTGGTGCACACCTGTAATCCCAGCGGTTCAGGAGGCTGAGGCAGGAGGATTGCAAGTTCAAAGTCAGCCTCAGCAACTTAGCAAGGTCCTAAGCAACTTAGCAAGACCCTGTTTCAAAATGAAAGACAAAAAAAGAAAAAGAAAAGAAAGAAAAAAGACTGGGGATGTGTCTCAGTGGTTAAGCACCGTTGTATTCATTCCCCATTATATGAAAAAAAAGATTTAATATCTGACACAAAGCAGAAACTTGGTCAATATTTTTTCACATTGAACTGAAAATAATTATGCTGAAATTCTTTCCATGGAACCCAAGGGATGTTGGTAAAATTAAACCATGTGGAATTTGAATAGTGTTAATGTTTTGTTCGTAGATTTCATGTATTTTTGCATATATTTCATGGTATTTATATTAGATTCATAAATAAGATATTGCTTTGTTTGTGTGAACTCAATAAAATATTTTAAAATAGCAATAAAAATGTCCTCCTGCCCTCTTACATATCTATGGGTAATTTCACTGATTTCTTAGCTCTTTAAGACTTAATGAAAGAACTCTGCGGGGTGGCAACTTAGTGACAGCAAATGTTGTCTGACCAGTAAGAAGTGGAAAAGCCCTCAGGTGGTGTGCATTCCCACTCCACAGGGGCGACAGACAGACTGCTCTTGAAACGCTGAAATGCTCCCCCCACCTCCAAAAGGCCTATGCCCTGGATGAGTCATTTGTAAGGCATCTGTTGGTTCAAGGAGTCTTACACACACAGAGTAATCACCATGACTTCTTATTACAATGTGCAACACTCTGACTTCTGAACTGGCGAATTATTTCATCATCAGGTATACGGAGAAGTCAATTACGAGCCTATCATTCAATCACTGTCCTGTTTTTTTTTTTTTTTCCCTTGCAGCACTGGGGATTGAACCCAGGGGCACTTTGCCACTGAGCTACATCTCCGGTTGTTTGATTTTGAAACAATGCGTTACTGCTAACCAGCCTGGCCTTGGACTTGTGATTCTCCTGCCTCAGCCTCCCCTGAGTAGCTGGGATCACAGGCATGCACCACTGTGCCTGGCAACCACTCTCCACTTTGCTGTTAGAACTGAGACTATACACGCAGAGAACCCCCGGGGTTTTGACTGAAATAGTTCCAATTGAAGAAAGAAAGGATACAAACTAACTTTGAGTATAGTGTTATTTTCCATTTATGTTAGAAGCTTGCATGTGAGTGGCCCTTGTTAAAAAAAAACTATTTTAGCCTTTGATCTATTTGTAGATAATCTCTTTCAGTTGGTAAGAAATGAAAAAGAACAAATGAAGAAGTTTCCAAATAATGAATTATGTCTCTACTAAAATCATTTCATCACTGATGTTTTTAAAAATGTAGCAATTTGGGAAAAAAATGTAAAAAACATATATCAATCTGGCTGAAGATGTAGCTTAGTGATAGAGAGCTTAGCATTCATAAGGGTTCAATTCCCAGCTCAGAGGGGTAGTATAAATATATGTATATATGACGGATATATGTCATATGCACATATAACATACATATAGATAGAGATCTTCAGCAGTCTTTGTTCTACCTGTAACTAGATTCAATACACATACTGGGAGAGCCTCTTTGCAAAATAACATGCAAGTTGCTCCTTTAATGCAAAGACAAGCAAATCCTAGAGGAACTTAAAACTAGTTGCGGTTTCGTTAACCGACCTTGCATAGCACTCATTATGTGCCGGTATTGTTCTCAACATATTACACACATTCACCCCTTAATTCTCACAACAACCCTAGAGGTACGTTCTGTTTTCATGACCCCTATTTTACAAATCAAGATAACAATGTTTAGGAAGTTTAAAACTTGTCCATAGGGGCCTGGATCGGTGACTTGGCGGTTAAGGTGCTCACCTGGGATGCACAAGTACACAGGTTCAAACCCCAGCACCCACGTACACAACTAAATGTCAGAGCAACAAACATGTGAAAAACGCAATAAAAATTGATTCTCTCTGTCTCTCTCTCTCTCTCTTTCACAGTCCTTTCTCTTAAAAAAAAAAAAAATCAAAAAAACAACTTGTCCATGATCCTTCAGCTAGTAAGTGAGCCACTATGTAAACTTGACAGTTTGTTTAGGAAATCCATACTCTTTTGTGTGTGTGGGGGGGTGCTTGTATGTGTGTTATACAATCAGAAATGCACATGTAGTAACAATATGATATACCCCTGATCCTAATCCAGAATCACCTCCACATCACCCACACCTCAGTCTCTTGACTGTTCTATATTTCCCCTATAACAGATATAAATGTCTTTATATATATATGTATATAAATAAATATATATATGATTGTGCATTTTCCAGAATAAGATGCTCTTAACTGTTCTTAAAACAGGAACCAGACAAGGGTACATTTGATCAACTATAAAGTCGAGGGAGATAAATTGTCCTGAGAAATAGAGAAAAAATTCTCTCAGTGTTCAGAGAACACTTCCGCATGCCCTTCTCCCTTCATGCTGGCTTTCTTCTTGGTTCTTCAAACACTCGAAGCACAAAATGCAAGCTCTGTGGCCAGGATCTTTGCACTTACTGCTTCCTCTGCCTGGAATTACTGTTAAGTACATTTTCATAAATTTGACCATACTCAATTTAATTGAAACACAATCATATCAATTTGTTATAATTAATTAGAATTATTTTATAGGCTTGTTAATTGTTCATTTTGCCATTAGATGCTGCTCCATGAGGGTTGAGCTCACTCTGTCCCATCCACTATTGAATCCTGGGCGAATGCTACATAGTACACCCTTATTACTTATTTGTTGCTGTTGCAGAGTTGCGTGGAATTCAAGAAATGCTTCCTACAGGTGAAGATTTTAAGGCTGGCTTCAAAAGTTAGCAAAGATTTTAACTTGGGAAGTTGGTGCAAAAGATTCTGGATAGAGGAAGTTGCACCAAATTTCTCTAACAAGGCACAGTGTTTGGTAGGACTTTAATGTGCCCCCCAGGGGTCCTGTGCTGCAAGCTTGAGGAGGTGGGGGCAGTGGAGGTGGTGGAATCTTTAGGAGGTGGGGAACTAGTGAGAGCTGTTCAGGACACCACTCACTAAGGGATTAGTGTGGTCCCCAGAGATCCCATTTAATTCCCTGAGATAGGAGGTTATAAAAAGAGCCAGCTTGGCCCCTGAGATTTAGCCAGACCTAGGAAGTCAGGAGCAAATCTTGGTTTGGGAAGGATGATGTCAATTCTGAGGACAGAGGTATGTAATAGCCAGTATGCATTTGATGAAAGTGTATCCTATTCTTAGGCTACTGACATTATTATGTAACAGATTGAGTATAAAATTTGAAATTTTAGATTTTTCATGATAAGTTTTGGTAAAGTTTTGCCTTTGGAAAATGAAATAACAATGATGACAGTTTCTCCTCCCTTCCACTGAGAAGAATAAGGGCAGGATTTATTTATATGCTTAACAACAAAATTCCCCTTTTTCGATCAGACATAAGGCATCTTAAATGCTAAATATATTTTCTTAGTGGGATATTTTTTGCCTCCATAAATACTCACCCAGATACTATATTAGCTAATTTTTTCTTTTTTAAACCGCCTCTTACCTGAATCACTTAAACTGATTTTTCCTAAACTCCCTCTAAGTATTTGCTATTTCATAAAGCTAAGCATTTTGGAATGTGTCTATTCACCAGCGGTGGCTTAGGAAGGCCTTTCAGCCCATTGTTTCATATAATACCCTATTGTGTATGTGTAACCCAAACTAGTTTCAGGCTATTTTTACCACACACGCTCACACTGGTTTGAGCATTTTAATTAAATCAGACAAACAACCAATCACTAACTTAGTCAGTAACCAGTCATTCACTGAAAACAATCAGACAGATTGTCTGTAGACTTTGCCCGATCTTTCTGTTAGTATAACCATTTTCGTTTTCTACACTTAATCTCATTAAGGGCATCCCTCTCTCTCCACCTGACATATGACTTCTAGGTTTCCCTGGTCCGATGCATGTTTAGGTTTCCAATTACTTGTCCCTAGATACATTCATTCTGCCTTAATTCTTTTTTCCCCCATCAATGTATTTAATGTATTTTAATCCATTGTATTTTTTTCATTTGTCAAGTAACAAGTTTTTATTTGGGTTTCCAATTCAGGGTTTTATCATTTTAGTATTAGGGATGCATACCATCTGTGTGTCAGGGCATTATAAAACCCTTATCTTGGCTTCCTTTCATCTTTCCCTGATCCTGGGGATGGACCAAGGCCTTGTGTCTAATAAGTCATTTGCATCAGCATGTCCCAAATGACCAGGAGATGAGGCTGGGAGAGATTAGCATGGTAATCTCATTCTGATGGATAAAATTAGCAAAGATATTCCCCACAAATGGAGAGCTGCCATTGGCGAACTACTGTGCTTAGAATCAATTACTAAATTACTTTGAGCTCTAAGTTGACATTAACAGAAAAAAATTGCCATCGACCGAAGGGAAATAAGATAAAAAATATGCGATCATTAAATCTCTCGCTACTATTCACGAATGTGACTCACAAGAATGGTACACAAAATAGGGCAGAATTTAATTTTTAACAGTGCCCCCTGTCAACATTTCATCCTCAGCTTCTTCGTGGCCTGTGAGTCTGCCCTGGCCTTTCCCATTTATTAGCAATAGAAACACAGGTAGGGAGAGGAAGAGAATCTGGGTCAGTCTCTCCATTTCCCTCTGCTGTGGCTGGGCAACCAGCTCAGGAGCCCCAAAGGGATTTCCAGTGCCTCAACCACCCACTCCTGCCAAGCAAGGATTGGCAGGCCACTCTCTGGGCCCACAGAGAACCGATTCAGGGAAGGTCTGGTGACATTCCAATATTTCCGCCTGGATCCGCACCATCAACAACGTGAAGCTAGGGCCCTCCTCAGTGTCGACTAGCCCGCACTGCCAGTGACGTGGGGACTATAAACACTTCCTCAGACCACCATGGGGACTCCCAGCTTCTCTAGAAGTTGACTTGGATGGCACTGCTAATTAATATAAACACCTCCATTTAAAAGGGCATTTCTCTGTTCAGAAACACACACTTGTCTTTATGGGGAGACAGTGTCAATGACCAGTGTAAACAAGGAACTTAGTTCATATAAGGGGAAGAAGCTTTAAAACTGCTTTTTTTAAGCCAGGGCTTGGGGAATCCCAGTGGCATAGTAATTGTTAATATTATTAGCACAGTATACATATCAGCTGTCGAGATATTATGAAGACTTGAATTCAATCTCTGTTGGGGGAGTCAGGGTCAACATCATTAGCTATAGATCTTGTCTCAGTTTCCATATAGATGCCTCAGGGCAAGTGTCTGCCAGATCCATCTCTATAGATGGCATAACCATAGGACATAGAAGGGGCCCATCACACACACCAGTAATAGACAACAAGCTTTTGTTTATCTGAAGGTTTACTGGAATTAACTGATTAGTGTCAACTTGATACAATAACTTTTGTCTACAATGCAGTAGATCATTTTGATGGTTTTATTCATGGAGTACGTTGTCTAATGTAAATTATAGGGGAAGTTGAATTTAGATAAAGTCTGGCACATTTTTCTTAAGAGGAAACTGAAAAAGCTGTTTGTAAATGCACCCTTGACAGGACACCTTCTGCAATCTTATCCATATTACAATAGTAATTGTGATATTAATAATAATAATTATGAGGCAGACTTGTAATTGAAATGTATGCAGTTAGAAGGTTGGCAAATGCATCTTTAAGAGGACAAATTTTGTGCTCTTACAGATATTACAACAAAATTGTGATATTCATAATGAAGATTGGAAGGGAGGTTTGTAAGTGAAACATAAGCAATCCATTCTTAAATTAAACTTACAATACAAAACCATTAAAGGGAAATTGTTAAGGGAGTCACAACTTTAACGTAAAAATTGCCTGTGAAAATGGCAGAGAGATGGAGCAAGACCAAGGGGGAGTTTATATATTTACATGGAATTTTAAATAATTGTAAATAAAATTTATCCAAAAGCTCAATTCTACGTTCAGTGGGGAAAATTAAAAATGGGTCATGAGCTTTGTGGTATTATTTATGGTAAACATCATCAATATATAAATCCAAGAAAATCATATGCACATTTGATTTTTAGATTTGGATAAATTGAATCTAGAATAATTAACTGTAAAAGCTGTTGGCGCTGTAAAGTTCCCTACATCAAATACTTCCTAGAAACAATCCCTAGCTTTAATTTTTTTGTTGTTGTTGTTTTGTCCTGATTCTATGCTAAAATTAACAGTTGCAATTTTCCGAACCCAAATTCTAGAAAGAGAAATAGTAACTTGCCTCAGTCACAGGAGAAAGGACAAGTTTTTCTTTGAGAGTAGAAAGAGGGCAGATATCTGGGCACTGAGGAGGCTTCATTTTTTTTCCACTTAAGTGAGAATCAATTATTAAATTGATTATTAAATTTTTCATCTGATTTTTATTTTTCTGACACTAGTTGTATACATGGTGCTGGGGTTCAATCTGAGGTCCTTGTGCATGCCAGGCAAGCGCTCTACAGCTCTACAGCTGAGCCACAGCTCCAGCTCTGTTGAGGAACTTCTTAAAGAGATAGAGATGAAGCAGTCACTTAGCAGACAGATACCAATTAACCCGAAAATCGTTCCTACTATTTTTCTACAAGTTCTTCCTTCCACAATAACATGTCTCATTGAAATGAGGTCAGTACAAGACGCACTGTGAACTGCGAAATGGAGTAATTATCTTCTGGGATCTCATCAGCTGTATTTCCTAAAGGCTGCAATTAGCCATCTCAGTCTGGTTCTAGGAGAGAATTATTTTCTCTTCTTCTTGAGGGAACAAACTTCCTTCTTTTCCCGGGTGACACTCCCTCCCCCCCCAGACCTCCTGCAATTGGGCTGTACTGCAATAACAGCTTACACAGTTGGAGTAGAGCTGATTCCCAAGGGGGGGGGGGGCTCCCAGGGTCCCTCTCTTTTTAGGGTTCTCAAGACTGAACAAATGACAACATAAACAGAATTTCTTGCCCTGAGAAAGAAGCATGCCCCTTTCTCACCAGCAAGTGTTGAATAAGATCTGTGCACATCTGATAAAGAGTAACCTATGCTTTTAAACACTCATGAAAAACAACAAAAAATCAAAAATGGCTCCTGTATCTCCTCTACCCTTTTCTCCAGGTAGATTCTCTGGCTGCAACAGAAGGTCACCTGAGAGTCACCTCAGGTCCCAGTATTCTTCAACTAAAAAGTACCAGGTCTCCCTGAACCTAGAACAAAACCTTCTGGAGAAGGCGGAGGGGAGTTAAACCATATAGCCGACTTGAGCCAGTGTAAGAAGAAGATCACACCAAAATAGGAGCATTTTCAAATCGGAAGTGACAAGGTGGCTCCTCTGGATACTGAGATCGACCATGTCAAAATCAGCAGACGAAATGATTGGCAGGCACAGTCACTTAATGCTATTTAATCCCCAATTTTGTTACGTTAGGGATCATCATCACCATTTTCTAGGTAGGAAAACTGAGGTCCTGCCAAGTTAAGTAACCCAAACCCAGGTCACACAGATGAATGGCTTGGCTGGAATCTGAACTGAGTTCAACCATCTCTAATTATAGCATGCCATTCTTACCTCCCTCCTTGTGCCCTCCCAGGCTGGGATTCACTTGGTCACCCACCCCCACCCAACTCAGGGTGGCCCCAAGACAGATGGGGGAGAGACTGAAGGGTCTTCATTGTTTGGCAGGGCTCCACTGGGGGTCCAGCACTCTGCCCTTGGGCGGTGTCTGAAGCTACAGCCTCCCCTCATCGCTTCTAACAATCATTGCTGAGGTCCAAGGCCTCCTCCGGGGCGGGCAGAAAGATTCAGGAGGGGCCGGGGAGGGAGGAAGAAGAGGAAGAGGTGCCTCTTTACCCCTGTTTAGTTTTCCAGATTCCTCAGATGACAGAGCAAGTGAGGGCCAGTGGTTCTGGCAGTAAACCTGGATCTGACAATGCTTCCCTCTTTCGGCTAAAAAGGTTGTGACGGTCAGACCCTTGTAATATGCTATGTAATTTGGAAAATAGGGAGTTTGGCCCTATGAAGTATTTAAATGCACAATAACCAGATATGGGCAAATGCAAACCGTAGCCCCTTTCTTCTTCCTCTTCTGAAGCCCCCTTGTTCTGTGGTCTGTAATTTCTGGCCAGCTAGGTGCTGGGTCCTAGAAAGCTGGAAGTCTCCCAGATCCAGACTGCACCCTATCCCTTCATGCTAAAAGGATTTTAGTTTGCCCTGGTCTTACCACTGGGGCTCCACAACAGCATGCTCTTCCTGACCTTCTCTGAATTTTAAATATTGGGCATCTCTTCTCTCATGTTCTCTGTCACCAAGGTATTCAAAAGGAGGACAAGAAGGTGAACATCTAATCCGAATATTAGCGTGACATTTCAATGCTGCTGAAGTAACACAATAGTTTGGATAAATGCTTATAATATAAAGCTACGTATAGAGAATAATATTCAAAATTAAGTGATTGTATCATGTCCAGGTAGTTAAAGCATTAAATTTGGAGTTAGACACACCTGGAATAGATGCTGTCCCTTATAAGCTCTGTGATTTTGGGTTGTCGTTGTACCTCCCTAAACCTTTGCTTTTTTAATCTGTAAGGATAGTGATAACCACACAATAGCTGCTGTGAGGGTTAAATGAGAATGTCTGAAGCTTACTTAGTTCAGGTCAGACCTGCTATAAGGTTTGTGATAAATAGTGCCTAGATAAATAGAAGGCAAGCTAGAACGAGTGGGGGCAGGTGAGGAAATTCTCCCAACAAGTGAAAGTGGAGGAAGAAAAAAAAACAACCAAGACCTCCTGGCAAAGCTAAGGGATCCTTTGGAGCCAGGGCTGAGACCACTGATTTGAGATAAGTCTGATCGGCCTTCAGGGTTCATTCATATAAGCTATAGACCACTGCATGGGCAAAACAGGAGGCTGTGATTCTTAGCTCATGTATGATCTATTTATATTCATTGCTGGCTTTAAATTCTGTATTTTTAAAGGTTCCAGTTAAGTGAACCAACCATGCAAAGAACTCTACCTGGCAGTTATGAACTCTGGTGTGACCACACAGCAGATTGATATACACACATGCATGCATGAGTGTGTGTATGTGTATGTGTATACACATTTGTATTTTTATACAAATAGATACAAGTGGGGTTGGGGATTTAGCTCAGTGGCAGAGCGCTTGCCTAGCACACGCAAGGCCCCTAGTTTGGTCCTCAGCCCTGAAAAAAACAAAACAAAACAAAACAAAATAAATAGATATAAGGGAGGGGATACTTGGGACTGAACCCAGGGTTGCCTTACCACTGAACTACACCCCCCACTATCTTTCTTATCTTTTATTTTGAGACAGCTCACTAAGTTGCTGAGGCTGGCCTCAAACTTATAATCTTCCTGCCTCAGCCTTCCAAGTCATGGATTATAAGCACGATTTGCCATGCCCTTCGAAACATATTTATAGACGTGATTATTTCTTCATTCAGCCACTGAGCAGTCTTCTCTATCAAGGTGATGTGCCCCCTGCTAGGGTCGTGGAATTGGACCAGACATCATGGCCCTTTCTCACACTGCTTACCCTCCTAGGGCACTGTGCCGAAAACCTGGCAAGCGGCAACTTTTAGGCAATAGAAGTAAATGTGGTATGCTTCCTTGAGTTGTTCTATGCTTTCCTATATTTCTACAATAAAAATGTATTTGTTTTGTTTTCAGGGAAAATATGTTATTAAAATATCCAATACCAAATAACCAGTTTTAGCAAATTTAAATGTTCAGTTGAAGGGTGGGTGTCAAGGAAGCCAGCTTCTGTTTCTTGCATTTTTTGTGATTGTGAGATCAACTACACCAGGTTCTAACAGAGAGCTTTCTTGAATAGTAGGAGTCTACCCTTGCCAGGAAAGTAATAGCAACAAGTCTTGAGTGTCTATCCTTCCTCTCTGCTTAAAAGACACTATGAAGCTGGACATGATGGTGCACACCTATAATCCAGTGTCTTGGGAGGCCGAGAAAGGAGGATTGAAAGTTTAAAGTTAGCCTCAGAAACTTACACCTTATCTTTTTTTTTCTTTCTTTCTTTTTTTTAAAGATAGAGGGACATGGGTTGGAGCTGTGGCTCAGCGTTTACGGTGCTTGCCTGGTATGCACAGGTATGTGGGTTCAAATCCCAGCACCATGTACACAACGAAATCTCTGAGCAATGAAAAGCGTGTGAAAAACTAAATAAAATTGATTCTCTCTTTCTCTCTCTCCCTCTCACAGTCCCTCTCTCTTTAAAAAATATTTATAGGTGAAATGTCCTTTCTAGAAATAATAGAACAAATGGGAGCTGGAGAAGTGGCTTGTTGCTACCACCTTCCTGGCAAGAGTAGACTCCTACTATTCAAGGAAGCTCTCTGTTAGAACCTGGTGTAGTTGATCTCACAATCACAAAAAATGCAAGAAACAGAAGCTGGCTTCCTTGACACCCACCCTTCAACTGAACATTTAAATTTGCTAAAACCGGTTATTAGGTATTAGGTAGATATTTTAATAACATAGTCTCTCTGAAAAGAAAAAAAAAACTCCACGATGAAGCCCAGAGAATGTGGTTTGGGTTACTTTCTTTTCTTTCTTTCTTTTTTTTTTTTTTTAAGATAGAGGGACAGTGAGAGAGAGACAGAGAGAATCAATTTTTGTTTAGTTTTTTATGTGACTTCTTTGCTGTGACACTTAGTTGTATAAGTGGTGCTGGGGTTTGAACCCACGTATTCGTGTACTCGCACATGCCAGGCAAGCACCGTAACCGCCGAGCCACTGCTCCAAACCCTTGGGTTACTTTCAAATACTCATTTTAAAGAATTGACTTCACTTTAGAATTCATGTCCAGGACTTAAAATTATTGCTGGTACTTCTCAATCCCTTCCTCTGTGCTAAGCACTTAGTATACATTGTCTCATTTAATCTTCATCACAAATGTAACATATATGCAGCATAACCGTCATTATTAAGTAGGTTGACCATGATTATAGAATAGTAATGCCAGAACTGATTCAGGTGCCAAAAATCAGTATCCAAACTCCAAATCTCAACGACACTGTTTAACTGCATCCTGAAATACTCCTCACCAAGTGAAATAGGGCATGTGGATCAACATCCAAGACTAGGTCAACCTCTAAGTGCCCAAGAATCAATGGGCTTCTTGCTGCCTTAGCCCCAAACCAGTAATCAGTAATTTCCCTTTCCTTGATGCCCCAGGGTTAGCAATAGGTCCTTTGCCTTTGATAATTTCATTGATAATTTGCTAAATTAAATGGGGCACCAAAACTTAAGAAGAACAGGCAAACAGCAGGGGAAACACAGCCTCAATGAGGGGCAGCTCCTTGCATCCATAACAACAAACAAGACTAATGATTTTGGTCACCAATTTTTTGACTCGCTTCTCTGCCCCATGTCCTTTTATAAGTTCTTTAGATTTATTGCTTACTTGTGATGAAATTGATGCAGCAGGGGTTCACAAGCTTGCTGAAATTGGATTCTGACCTTGACCATTTGCCTTCCGAACCTACACTCTCAACCAATACAGTCGCATTGCCTCTCCTGGCCAGCACAGCTCCAGAGGACAGAGTTCAGTCTTATACAAGAAAAACCTTCTAGAAGCTTGGAGCTGTCCAACAGCATGGATAGCTTAAGGTAATAAGTGCTGGAAATGTAGTCCAGGCTAGATTTACATACTCTTGGGATGCTGGGCAGGGAAACCTTGCTTTGTGTAACAGGTTGCAAATAGATTGTAATAGACAATCCCAAGAGAGAATGGAAAGAGATTAGGAGCTTTCCAACTTTGTGCTGCCTCACACTAGGATCCAGCTTCCACCTGCACATTACTAGCATAGTAACACTGGAAATTCCAGGCAGAGACAGGGTTCCATGGGGCATCAGCCTCATCTTTGCCTCCTCTCATCAAAATTTGAAACCTGGGGCTGGAGTGGTGGCTCAGCAGTTTCAGCACTTGCCTGACACGCACGAGGACCCAGGTTCAAACCCCAGCACCACGTACACAACTGAGTGTTGGAGCAACTAAGGCCATGTGAAAAACTAAATAAAGTTGTTTCTCTCTTTCTCTGTCTCTCTCAATGTCCCTCTCTCTTTAAAAAAAAATTTTTTTTTGAAACCTGTGACCAGGCATGGTGGCAGGTGCCTGAAATCCCAGCTACTCAAGGGACTAAAGAAGGAGAATCTCAAGTTGGAGGCCAGGCATATTAACTTAGCAAGACCCTGACTCAGAATAAACTAAAAAGGACAGGGGGTGTAGCTCAGGGGAAGAGTTTTTACCTAGCATGCACCAGGCCCTGAATTTGATCCCTAAAACTGCAGGAAAGAAGGAAGGAGATTGAAACCTCCACAAACTTGGAGACAAGCCAATTATCTCTGTTCTCACTCTTCCTCCACTAGATACCCTACCTCTAAGACTCCTTCAAACTTGGTTTCCACCATTCTTCCTGTCAGATATAAATTGTTGAGATAAATCTCATATGCAAAAAAAAGGGGGTTATTACATTGCAGAAGAGGCCAGTCAACCTCAGGAATTCTATAAAAGTTCTCCACGTAGGGTCAACCTTCCCGTCTTCTCTCACTTGGGGTAATCACAATGGCCTTGTCATTATCTTCTAGTACTCCTGCCTCCCCTACATCAATTCTCTGCACTGCAGTCAGAGTGGTCCTTAAAATACATAAATTAAATCATGTCATTTCTCAATTTAAAACTCTCCACTGACTTTCTGCTTCCATTAAAATGAAAGACAAGTCCTTACAGTGAGCTGCAAGATTCCCTGCCATCTGCCCACCTCCATCTTGGCCTTCCCTCCCACAAATCACCCCTTCACTCATTCTGCTCTGGCCATTGGCCTTGTTCTTCTAAGACATCATAAATTGCTCCTGCTACAGGGCCTCACGGTTTGCTGTCCCATCAGCATTAAATACTCTCCACCAACATAGTTATGTAACTCACTGCCTCGCTTCCTCCATATGGGGCTCTGCCAAACGGTCACCCTTATCAAGTCCCACCACTGGTCCCAATGGACAGTTTGGAAAAAGGGCAGTAAATATTTGACACTATCTTCTAAAAATGCATCACAACTACACAACCTGTAGCAGCCGTAGGGAAAGGCAACCCCTGGGATTGGTAGAAGGTGCAACCCTAAGTGGAAGACCCCAAATGGGGGCTCCCTGACCACTCCATGTACAAGAGCAACCCCCACAACCTCAGCAGTACCCCCACCTCGTTTACCGATTACAACTTCTCCAGCGCTTTTTACCATCTGATATAGTACTCACCTACTTGCTGACCATCTCTCCCATCTACCACTAGCACAAAAGAAATCAAGGCCTTTTTGTTTGTTTGATGTTATACTGCAGAGCCCACTACAGTGCCTGCCACATGGGGGCACTCCAGTTTTGTTCCATGAATAAGTGAATGAATGAATGAATGACCAAATGCTCAGGAGTACAAGTTGGACAGCTGAATATAATGAATATAATGAGATAGTCATGAGAAATGTGCAGATCAATTGTTCAGATCAAGAAAAACTGGGGGGAAGTTATGACTACTTATTGCGCAGTGCCAGGGATGGAACCCAGGGCCTTGTGCATGCAAGACAAGCACTACCCCAGGTCAGGAATGATGACTTTAGAGAAAGGTGGTTGTGAGGTTGAGTATACTAAGTATGTCAAAATGGAATGATCACGTATATCTGTGCAAGTGTCAGCAAACTGAATAAAAGGAAGGAAAGAATGACCCTGAAAAAGAGTTCTGCTGCTCAGAAGCGGTGCTGTCCACTGGCCACAGGGTCTGATCTGTGGACACTTGAGGAGCTGTGACAACGCCATAGAGCAGTGTGCATGATTCCGAGCTGGAGTGTGTGGCAGGAAAAGAACAAAGCTTTTCTTCCCTGTGATCCCTCCTCTGTCCTTCCTTCCACCAGGCCCCACACACCCACATCAAGGAAAAGAGAAACAGATGGAGCCTAAGATATAAAAGGGAGAGTCTCATTCACTTGGAGATAAGCAGCTCCTAGGGTGCTGAAGCCCCTGAGTGGTTCGGTTAGCCAGGGACACACCTGTCTTGGTAAGGAGCAAAGACACAATTTCACTAGGATCCACAATCTGGCCTCTGAGGCTGTCATAGCAACACACAGATGAACATTTGTGTTCAAAACGGAAATAAGGGAGACAATTAAACAGAGGCAAGCTCCTAGGTAAGAGGAAATATTGGAACAGATTTATTTCAATTACGTTCTTCTGCTTTGTAGAAATGCACAGAAACATGGAGCATAATTTCGGCCACTCTTGCTTTGATGACCTGTAAGAAAAAAGAGTTTTCTATTTCAGCCTGAAACCCCTATGAAGAACAGTCAGTAGAAGTCTTTTCCGTTAGAGCCCTGGCTACACATTTTCCATGGAACATAAACATACATTGGAGGATTTTTTTTTTTAAAGAGAGGAACAGTGAGAGAGAGAGAGAAAAAAGAGAATCAATTTTATTTAGTTTTTCATGTGGCTTTTGTTGCTCCAACACTTCGTTGTGTATGTGGTGCTGGGATTTGAACTCACGTACTAGTGCATGCCAGGCAAGGGCTATAACTACTAAGCCACCGCTCCAGCCCTGGAGGATTTTTTTTTTTGGGGGGTGTTTTTGGTGACTACATAATCATCCACACTTGATGTGTTCCTCTTCAGGGAAAAGGACATAAACTTTCCCAAGGTCATGACTGATGTAATTTGAGGACATCTCATCCATTTCTGAGGCATTTTATTCCTAAGTAATTAAAATATTTAATCCCGGAATTCCTTTCCTGCCCCTTCAAGTGTCATGTCATTAGCTGGGTCTGTGTGAATGATGGAAATTCCTTGAATTGCATTAATAGTTTTTATGGTAAACACTATCAGAAGAGTGTGCGTGATTTAGTACAATCCATTTTCTGTCAGGCATTTGACTTAATGATATTTCCTCTTCTACTTACTTATGCATTTCATTATCTCTTTTTCTGTTTTTGTGTCTTCTGAAACACAATAAACTACAACCAACATGAAAAGATTGGTACGCCTTTCAGAGCATGCTTCATTTTTCATCTGTAATGGGTCTTTTTGTAGGGTTCTCAAAACCAATTCAAGGAGAATGAAACGGTTCCTAACGTCCTGCCAAAAGTACTGCTCATGCTCCAGCAAGCTTTGAGGGAAACCCATGATAGTAAGGTCTTAGGAGAGAGGAGGGTAGAAGAAAAGGTAAACACCAATAATTTGAAAAAGAGTGGCTTCCCTCCAGCCTCAGAGGCAGCTATTGCCATAACCACCCCCCTCCCTGTACCTCATCCCTTCTGACGTCCTTTCCTAGGTACGCTGATGTTGTGGGTCAATTCTAATTGCATTTGTGCCATACATTAAAACACACAGTACTCTCTGTTTCAACAGGCATTATTTTCAAGAATGTAAAGCATAATTTTTTCCCTCTACTCCCTATAATATATTTTTTCCCTTCTTTTTAGAAATTTCCTGAAAGTAAGGAATGCCTAGATATAGTCACCTGGAATCTTGCTACTCAAAGTATAGTCCTTGGGCTTCGGTGTCAGCATCACCTGGGAGCTTGTTGGCAATGCAGAGTCTCAGGCTTCACCCCAGACCTACTAAATCAGAATCTGCATTCTAACAAGAATGCCAGGTGATTTGTTGGTACACGCCAGTTGAAAAAGCACTGCCCAGGTCAAATGGGGTAGAATGAATGAAGCGAAGTACAAAATTTTAGATATGATGAAGAGAAAAGCACAATGTGACTTTGACCTAAGAATGCAGCCCGAGAGGCTTATGCAATTTAAATATTTGTTCCTATCTTATTTCTTTTTCATATGTTTCCCAAGTGCAAAAAAAAGTAAATATTAAATGTCCTAAGAAAACATTTTTAAAAATCTTAGCAGAGGGGCTAGAGCTCTGGCTTAGTGGTTTGAACCCACATGCCTTGCACATGCCTGGCATGCGCGAGGACGTGGGTTCAAACCAAGCACCATGTACACAACAAAGTGTAGGAGCAATGAAAGCCACATAAAAATCTAAATACAATTGATTCTCTCTTTCTCTCTCTTTCACTGTTCCTTTCTCTCTTAAAAAAAAAAATCTTAATGGAGGATGGTGGCTCATGCCTGTAATTTTAGAAACGCAGGAAGCTGAGGCAGAGGGATCACAAGTTCAATGCCAGCATGGGCAACCTACCAAGATTCTGTCTTAAAATAAATAAATAATAATAATAATAATAATAATAATAATAATAATAAAAGAGCTGAGGATGTGGCTCAGTGGTTGAACACCTCTGGGTTTAATACCCAATTTAAAAATAAAAAGCTGGCCAGGCATGATTGCTCACACCTATAATCCCAGCAGCTCTGGAGGCTGAGGCAGGAGGATCACAAGTTCAAAGCCAGCCCCAGCAACTTAGCAAGGCCCTAAGTAACTTAGCAAGACCCTGTCTCAAAATTTTAAAAATAAAAAAATAAAAAGGGCTGGGCATGTGGCTCAGTTGTTAGGCACCCCTGGGGTCAATGTCCAGTACCAAGAAATTTAAATTTTAAAAAACCTGTCTGGCATTTTTTTTTTTACTGTATCAGAAATTGAGGACATGGAAAAAAAGACTAAAATGCTAGCTATTAATGCCCGTGGATAGTGACTGAGCATGGTGTACTTAGATGCTGAGCACCCCAGCTGCTGGATATCACATAGGGTCTTTTTACTTTTGAGTAATTTCAAAACAAACTACCCTCCTCAAGGAAGCTCCACACCACTTTCCAATGATTCCCTTTCAAAGTGTACTCCGCTAAGATTTTAAACTCAAAAACCCCAGAATTTATTACGTTGCTATACTTTCAAGCTCAGTAGAACTTGCCAGGTGCTAAGGTGTGGTGTAGTTTGTTCTCCAAAGGTTCATGTGTTGGAAATTTTGTCCCAAGTGTGGCAATGTTGGGAAGTGGTATGTGCATGCCCTTGAAGGAGATTAACGTCCTTGTGGGATCGCAGTTAATTTTCTCAAGGTGGTTGTTATAAAAGGGCAAGACTGGCCCCTGTCTCATCATGTCATATCTCTCCCTCTGGCACACAGTCTCAGAGTTGTATTGTGATGCTCCAAAGGAGCCTCATCAGAAGCCAAACCAAGGGGCTTTCTTGCACTTTCAACATCCAAAACTATGAGCTAGAGGACTGAAGTGGTGGTTCAGCAGTTGGAGCGCTTACCTGGCACTATGTGCCAGACAAAGGCCAGATGAAAAAAACAAATAAAATTGATTCTCTCTTTCTCCTTCTCACTCTCTTCATCCCTCTTAAAAAACAAACAAAACTGTGCACTAAATAAACCTCCATTCTGTATATATTACCTAGCCTCAGGTATTTTGTTATAGTGATGGAAAATGGATTAGCACAGAATGCAAACAACCTGGTATAGTGACTAGACATGGCTGTTTACCTGGGAATGACAGGTTTCATGAAGTGTAGGACGCAACAGTATCAGGATAACTGGGATGGTTGATCGTTGTAGTATAACATCATTTATGAAACCCAACTGGCCTAATGAAATTGGCCCACAAAAAACGATGTGTTAAATGCAAGCAACTTTAATAGAAATAATTTACTACAACTGCAAACTAATCCTCTGAGCACTTGCTCTTCAAAGAATTGAACAGATCATCTGCAGGAAGTGCGTAGCTCTTGTTTCAGCATCAATAGATGTGTTCAGTTTCAACTGAAGCAGTTCACTAACTGCATTGATTTTTTATAGCGAGGCTGATGGTGTTGTGAAAATATCCAGAGGACACAGAGATCAGGGTGCTTGGGGGCTGAGGAGCAAAAGGGGAATTTTGCCCTTGTAGCTGGCTCCTGGGAATGCCTCTGGCTGCTGCACACCTGGGGCCCTTAGTTTTAACCTTTAGCTACTTGATGTCCCATTCCATGCCTAAAGGCTCTCAAAATACTCCAGGGCTCCAAGTTCTTGCTCAAGGTCCAACAGCTGTCAGAGCAGATGGCTGGGGATTTGTATACTGTGGTTGTAAGTATCATCCTTTAGCTCTAAGGCACTGGGAACAATTTGACAAATTTGATTAACTGAGAACAATATGATGCTTGCCTGGAAAGCTCACTCCACACTTTCAGAGTTCCTTATGTTCTTTTCATGGTCTCGGGATACAAGATGATATTAGCTACCACCTCAGTCCAATGAAACTACAAGAGAAAACAAAGAAAGTCACCCTCGGCTACCCCTTTTGTCTTACGGCTGAATGTTTGACTCACACACGTAACCGGCTGTGCCATCAGGGATGATGAGAGCCCACCTAGCCCTCCTCTGGGAGATGGAAATGTGGCTTCAGGCTTCTGCGTCACGAACAAACAAAAAGTAGTCAATCCGCAGGAAAATCTTGCTCTACACTCCCAACTTGCCTCTGTTTTTCCTCCTCTCAACTTCCAGTAGTTTCCTTGGTGAACACCCCATAGACGGCTTGCAAAGTATTTTATGCTCTGAGATGGTGCGTGTGTCCCTGGGTCTTTGAGAGGCCACTCCGGCTGGGTGGGGAGACAATGGTGGGCTCTGGGAAGTCAGTCCGTGGGAATTCCTGAGGGAGCTTACTAGTTGCTATGAATAGCCCAGCTTTGGGGAGAAGATTCGCAGAGGAGACTCCTGCTGTGCCCTCTAGCTCTGACTTGATGAAGGAGACAAGCCCAGGGCTCCAGAGGTTGGGAAGGGCTCAGGGAGGAGGCCCATTAGGGGACAGGCTTTCTTGTGTCCAGATTCCACTTGGGTGACCCTGGGGAGAGAGACTGCTGGCTCTTTCTGGGGCCACAATGCTCCATTTACAAGCTGCAATTAGTCGCAAACAAAATTTGTGCATCCACTACTAACTGTCAGCTCAAGGGGTTGAAAGTTCAGTCCTGGGGAGGTCAGGATGCCTTCCAAGGGACTGATGACATTGCTCACAACCTCCCCTCCCCCACCACGGTGCCCCTTGAGGGGGAGAGAACACATTCCAGATTAGGATGCCTGCAAAGCTGAATGCTCAATGCCAGAGGGGCTCCTGGTTCTGGGGCTATTGGTACAGCAGGCAGATGGACCCGTTACACAGTGACCTTCCTGCAGTAGAACAGCAACTGGGTTTATAATAAATACATTGAAGGAGACCAAGGCAAGAAATGCTCTAGTGATTATTAGAATGTAGCTGATGTTGGAAGGTTCGGCCAGCTTTGCTTGCATATTCCATATGGAATAAAAAAGCCAGAAGGGCCCAGAAAAATGAACCATTCTTTGCCAAATCAAAATGTGTAAATAGTTCCTCTGAGAGGGTAACAAAGGGCCTATTTTGCCTTTAAACACCAGAGCCAGAAACAGGAAAAGGCTACAATTAACTAACTGAAGCACAGTGCAGAAGTTAATCAATAATGGAACGATTATAATGAAGATGTCGTACATTAACTGTACCTACAACGTGAGTGCCTCTTTCAGAGCAGGAACATGCTTTCCAATTCCAGATACTTTTTTTCCCTTTGTGATGCTGCATTCTAATTTTCCCTTGTCTCCTTAATTCTCATCTGTAGTACCCTGAATCTCAATGTGAATAAATTCCTCTTTCCCCCACACTGGTGTGTGATGTTGGAATCCCAGAATTACTTGACACTTTGGAGAAATGGAGGACATTTCCATTTGGGTACAGACTGGCCAGGATCATATCCTCTATTTTTTTTTTAATGGGCACATAGCAGCTACTTATTATATGATGAGTTCTCCCTTGGATGAAAATAAAATTAACAACTACATTGACAAAATCATTCCAGGTCTTCCCAGGTTTCTACCCAGGATACCCAGACACCAACATTGGATCTAACCCAGAGAAAGGCTGATGGCTTTGCAAACTGTCAGTCAGTACCAAAGCTGATCTACCCACCAATCCTACCTCGCAAGCCTCTCCCTAGAGGACAGACGTGGACCTGGGTAGGAGGGAGGTGAGTTTGGCCACTCCATCCCTGGCAACCTCCTAGGAACCAGGGAGCTTGGAGGATGTCAGCACATTTTTAGAATTGTCTTCCAGGCTCCCATGTGAATCAGACTCAGATTTCCAACTGGAAGACAATCAAGGACAGTGTATATAGGGTGCCAAAACCAGACACTCAGGGAGCCTCCCAACAGAGCCTCTGTTTCCTTCCTTCCCCAGTCTCCTTGAAACCACCAAAACCCACATGTAATGTGCACAGTTCCCACACAGAGGGAGTTGCTTGGGTCTCTCGTCCCAAGATAACCTTTCCCCTACTCTTCCTATTACCTCCCTCCCCTACCATACCCCCTGCAACACCTAACCCAGAATCAGCCATTGAGAGCGCAGGAATAACTGCTCCACAGTGGGCAGAGATCGCCGGCCAGATGACACCAGATGATGAATTAATGAGAAACCTTCCGTCAACTGGTGGGTAATTTTTTTCTAATTAAGTTAATTGGATTTTTTTTATTATAAAAGGAGAGCATGCTCATTATTAAACATTTGTGAAATACAGAAAAGTATAAAGTTGCAAGAAAAAAAATAAAGCCTACAGGTGGGTAATTACAGCCCTAGAATTATTAGTCACTTCGACCGGGCACTGGGTAATCCACAAATTAGGTTTTCACAGTCGACTACAGTTCACTCTCTAGCTCAACTACTTATCTTTCCCCTAAATCAACACCAGTTACTTATCACAGTTCCTTCTTGGAGAAGGCAAAATTCCTGCTGCCTGGACTTCAGGCCCACTTAAAATTTTAAGGCCAAATTGCTCCTCAGAGTCACCTGAGACACAACCGTCTGGCACTTCCAACTAGACTCAGGGTTTCTCCCTCCACCCCCAGTCCCCTTCCTCAGGTGAGCTCCTTGTTCATCAGCTCTCGAGGTGAAAGGTCTAGAACTCACTTTTCTCCCCTCATTAAAACTTTAAATATGCTGGTTTTGTCCTATTCTGTGTCTAACAAAGTGCCTAACAATCTTTTATTTTCCTCTCTCTAACGCATTCTTCTTTCTCTCCCCTCCCTTGCTTCCTTCCTTGCTTCCTTCCTTCCTTCCTTCCTTCCTTTGTGCCAGGGATTGAACCCAGGACTTCTCTCCTGCTCAGCTTCTGCTCTACCACTGAACCACTGAAATATATCCTCAGCCCCAAAGCACGTGTATTTCCACAAAATGGTGAAAGTTGATTAATGAGCAAATATCAGGCAAGATTTAAACTCAGGTACAAAAGTCAAATAACCATGGCCTTTGGCTACTTGTAACTTAGCAGGGAAATTGCAAATGATCAGGGAAGTTTCTACTCAGTCAAAGTAGCATCACAAAACCAAGGTGCCAACAGCCACACACTCCCTCACTTTGCCGCTTTGTTTGAACCCCCATTGAAGAAAATGGGGGTTCTCAGTTTCCTTAGCTTTCAGGAGTAAATTGCAGAGTGACAATGAATTCTAGTAGAGTATAACAACCCAACAGGAATAAGGAAATAGGAAAGCTTTCAAAGGTTGTCACAGGCATTCAAAATCTATAGCAATTAGGTAGAGGGAAAATAGTTCTGTACATTTCATTGAGTCTTGATATATTAGTCTATTTCCAGACAATACATTTAGAATCATAACAAGGTTCAATTGCATTCTTTACACTAACTCTAGAAAGAAAAGGAAATGTGTGACCCATTTTAGAAATAACTTTTTTAAAACTTTCAGTGGGTATTTAAATTTTAGGATAAACAGAATTATCAGAACATAATTTGTCTATGGGGTTTCTAAGTGGCACTGATAGTTACTGTGACTAACCAAGAGCCCCCTGAGGCCACTAAGTTCTAGGAATATGAGAGCAAGGCTTGATTTACTTTATTCAATAACTTTCAATCATGCTTATAACTTTGGTGGTAAATGTTAAAACCTCAAAATAGTATCTGTTAAATAAATGATTAAATGCTGTTGGGAATTAGGGGTGGAGATGAGTCTGGGTACAAGGTGATCACCATGGCACACTCAGGTTAGCATAAAGCCTGAAGCTTGGTTTCAGGGACACAAAGGAAATGAGGATGTCAACTTAATCTTTAAAATGTCCCAACAGATGGGTGTGGTGGTACATTACTATAATCCCAGCTACTCAGGAGGCTGAGGCAGGAGGATCACAAATGCAAGGTCAGCCTGAGCAACTTAGCAAGAACCTGTCTCAGAAAAATTTTAAGAGGCTGGAGTGGTGGCTCAGTGGTTACAGTTCTTGCCTGGCATGCAGAGGATGTGGGTTCCAACCCCAGCACCACATACACAACGAAGTATCAGAGCAATGAAAGCCACATGAAAAACTAAGTAAAATTGATCCTCTCTCTCTCTCTTTCTCACTGTCCCTCTTGCTCTTTAAAATTCTTTTTAAATAATAAAAAGGTCTAGGGGTATAATTTGATGGTAGAGTACTCCTATGTTCAAGTCCCAGTATCACAGAAGGAAGGAAGGAAGGAGAAATGTCCCAATAGATAGAAAATGTTTATGTTTTCTAGCCACTGGCGTAACATTAAAATATTTTGAGGCAATTTGAAAAACACAATAAAATCTATATATTATTGACTGGTAGTTATAATCCACAGAGCCCCCCCACAATATATAATGACTCAAATATAATAAAGTTTATTTATTATAGTAATGAGTAGGTGGGTAACCCTTGTGTGCCAGTCAGGCAGACTCACCCTGATGGAGGCTCTGCCATCTCCAAGAGGGGCCTTCCAAGGTCCGTGTGGGAGAAGTGGGGGAGGTGTCCTCCAGCCTACTGAGGGAATATGAAGGTGGCCTTCCCTGTTCAGATGCTGCATCTGCGAATTCAACCTACCATAAATTAAAAATATTTGGGGGAAAATTGCATCTATACTGACTGAACATACACAACTTTTTTCCTTGTTGTTCCATAAAAAATACAATATAACAACCATTTACATGGCTCTCACATTGCATTAAGTATTATAAGCAATCTTGAGATGCTTTAAAAAGTATGGGAAGAGCTGGGTGTGGTGGTGGCACCGACAGTCCCAGCTACTCAGAGGGCTTGAGCAGTGCTTGAGCCCAGGCCTGCAAAGCCAGCATGACAGCATAGCAAGACCCATCTCAACAAAATAAAATAAAAATAATAAAATATATCAGAGGATGTGCATAGTTATATGGAAATACTGTACCATTTTCTTAAACTTATTTTAACATAAAAGTTGTGCACATTTGTGGGCACCATGTTTCAATACATGTATACATTATTTGATGTTTATCTATTTATTTATTTTTGCAGTGGTGGGAATCAAAACTAGGGCCTTAATAGGCATGTACTGTACCACTGAACCACATCCCCAGTCCCTTGTTTAAAGTTTTAATCAGGTAACTTGTATCTATATCCTAAAACATTTATCATTTCTTTATGGTGAAAGTATTCAAAATCCTTTCTTCTAGCTTTTTGAGATACATTGTCTGTAATTGTAATCTGTAGTCACTCTACCAGGGACTAGCACACCAGGGTGTCTTACTGCTATCTGACTATAACTTAGTACCCATTGTTCAACCTTCCCTACTTCCTCCCTCCCTCCCCACATTTCTTCTCAGACTCTGGGAACCACTATTCTACTCTGAACACTTATGGGATCAACTTTTTTATACCCCACAGAAAACTGAGATCATATGGTTTAAGTCTTTTCATGTCCTGTTTATTTCTCTTAACGTAATTATCTCGCTTCATTGGTGTTGCTGCACATGACTGATTTTCATTCTTGTTTGTAGCCAAATAGTGTCCCTGTGTGTGTGTGTGCGTGTGTGTGTTTATCAGACTTTCTTTATCCATTCATCAGTTGATGGACACTTAGGTGGATTCCCTTAACTCTTAAGAACAGTACTGTAATAAACATGGGAGTACAGCGGCCTCTTCAACCCACGGATTTTCTTTCCTTTGGCTAGATACCCAGTAGTGGGGATTGATAGATCCTACGGTAGTTCTATTTTCAATTTCTCATGAATTTCTGTTTTCCATAGTGGCTGTAGTAATTCAGATTTCTGCCAGTGTTGTGCAAAGGTTCACCTTTCTTCATGTCCTCACCAACACTTCTTATCCTTCCCCTTTTGATAATAGCCATTCTTAGAGTGAGATAAAAATATCATTGTAGTTTTGATTTTCATATCCCTGATGATTAGAATATTTTTCATATACCTGCTGGCTATTTGTATGTCTTCTTTTGGGAAATGTCTATTCAGATCTATTGCCCATTTTTAATAAGGTCATTAATTTTTTTTTTTGCTATTGGGTTTTTGGAATTCCTTCTATAGTCTGATTATTTACCCCTCATCAGATGTACAGTTTACAAATATTTTCTCCCACTCTATGGGTCATTTCTTTGCTCTTACGATCGTTTCCTTTGTTGTGCAGACTCGTTTTAGCTTGATGTAGTCCCATTTGTCTATTTATGCTTTCGTTTCCTGTGCTTTGGGTGTCTTCTCCAAGAAATCCTTGCCGTTTCCAGTCCTGAAGTGTTTCCCCTGTGTTTTCTTCTAGTAGTTTCAGATCTTGCATTTAAGTCTGTAATCAATTTTGGGATGACTTTTGTGACTAGTGAGGGGTAGGAATCCAATTTCATTCCACTGTATGAGGACACCCACTTTTCCCAGCACCGTTTCACTTTTGTACAATATCAGTTGGGTGTACATGTATGAGCTTGCTTCCTGAGCTATTCTGTTCCACTGGTCTATGTCTCTGATTTTGTGCCCATACCTTGCTGTTTTGATTACTGTGCCCTTGTAGCATATTTTGAAGTTAGGTAGTAAATTGACTCCTCCATTGCTCCTTTTGCTCAAGATTGTGCAGGTTATTCAGGGGTTGGAGAGAGGGTTATTGTCATTCCATACTAATTGTAGGAATAGTTTTTTTAATTCTGTGAAGCATGTTATCAGTATTTTCATAGGAGTTTGGTAGTAGTGTCATTTAAACAACATCAATTCTTTCAATTCACGAACATGGGATATTTTTCTGTTTTATGTGCATCTCTTTGATTTCTTTCCTCAGCGTTTTAGAGTTTTCATTATAAAGCTTTTTCATCTGTTCGCTCAACTTTTTTCCCCTAGGTTTTTGTTTTTGTTTTGTCACTCTTGTCAATGGGACTGTTTTCTGGATTTCTATTTCAGATAATTTGCTAATGGTGTACAGCAATGCCACTGGTTTTTGTATATTGGTTTTGTATTCTGTAACATTGCTAAATTCATTTACTAGTACTACTATTTTTTTTTTCATTTGGTGGAATCTGGTGAAAGTGGAAATCCTTGTCTTCTATTCTGAATTCTTTTTTGCATTCATTGTAATGTTGGCAGTTGGCTTATTATATATGACTTTTATTATATTGAGGTACATTCTTTTTCTCTCTAATTTATTCAATTTTTTTATCATGAGGAGGTGTTGAATTTTATTATGAGACTTTTATGCGTCTGTTGATATGATTGTAGGGTTTTAGAACTTCGTTCTGTTGATAAGATGTATATTATTGATTTGCATGTATCAAACCATCCATGCATCTGTGAAACCAATCCCACTTGATCATGGTGACTGATTCTGGTGTGCTCTTGCATTCAATTAGATAGTATTTTTATGGGATTTTTGCATCTATGTCCATCAATGAGATTGGC
Source organism: Aplodontia rufa (assembly GCA_004027875.1). Classification (NCBI taxonomy): domain Eukaryota; kingdom Metazoa; phylum Chordata; class Mammalia; order Rodentia; family Aplodontiidae; genus Aplodontia; species Aplodontia rufa. Next base: position 41,228 of record PVKS010008565.1, on the reverse strand, counting down.
CCATAGTTTTCTGGTGGCTGTTGTGTCTTTGCCTGGTTTCAGTATCTGGCCAATGCTGGTCTCATAGAATACATCTGGAAAAATTCCCTCCTCTTCAAGTCTTTAGAATAATTTAAGAATTGGTATTCATCTTACTTAAATGTTTGATAGAACTCAAAAATGAAGTTTCATGGTCCTGGGCTTCTCTTTGATAGAACTTTTTATTACTGATCCAGTCTCATTACTTATCAGTCTGTTCAGATTTTCTATTTCTTCATGAGTCAATCTTGGTAAAGCACATGTGCCCAAGAATTTGTCTGTTTATTCTAAGTTTTTCTATATGTTGGCATATAGCTGTTCATAGTAATTGAATATTAATGATGATGCATTGAATTCCTGTGTTGTCAATTGGAATCATCCTCTTTTCATTTCAGATTTTGTTTGATCCTCCTTTCTCTGTTTCTTAGTCTACCTAAGAGTTTGTCTGTTTTATTATTATTTTTGAAGGACTAGCTATTTGTTTCAATTACTTTTTGTATTATAATTTTAGTTTGTATTTCACTTATTTATTCTCTTACCTTTATTTTTTTCCTTCTATCAACTTTGGTTTTGGCTTGTTTTTGCTTTTCTAGTTCCTTGAGATAAAGTTATAGGCTGTCCATTTGAGATCTTCCTGCTCTTTTGATTTAAGCATCCATTGCTCTAACCTCCCCCTTCAGTACTGTTTTTGCCACATCCCATAGATCCGGGTATGTCGCGTCTCCACTTTCATTCATTCTTGTTCAAAATTCAAGAAATTTTTAAATTTACTTCTTGATTTCTTCCCTGATGTATTAATTGTTCAATAGTAAGTTCTTTAATATCCATGCTCTGGCTTGCCTTCCAAAGTTTATTTTGTTATTGATTTCTAGTTTTATTGCATTGTGGTCAGAAAAGATGCTTAATATGATTTCAGTTTCTTGAAATTCATTGACACTTGTTTTGAGGTCTGTCATATGATTTATTCTGGAAATGTTTCACATGCTGATGAAAAGAATGTGCATTTTTTAGCTGTTGAGTGGCATTTTCTAGCAGCAATTTAACTCTGCAGTGTCTTTGCTGATTTTCTGTCTAGATGATCAGTCCATTGCTGAAAGTGGGAAATTTAAGTCCCCTACTATTACTGTATTGGAGCCATTCCTCCCCTTAGGTCTATTATTATTTGCTTTGTATATTAGTGTGTTCTGATATTAGGTGCATAAATATTTGGAATTATTATTTTCTCTTGCTAAATTGACCCCTTTGCCCTCATATAATGATATTCCTTGTCTCATTTTACTGCTTTTGATTTAAAGTCTATTTTATCTGATATAATTATGACTACTACTGCTTTCTTTTGGATTCCATTAGCATGGAACATCTTATCCCATCCCATCACCTTCAGTCATGTGTGTCCTTAGAGGTGAATTGAATTTCTTATAAAAAATATGTCATTGGGTTTTGTTTTTTATCCATTTAGTCACTCTAAATCTTTTAAATGGAGAATTTAATCCATGTACATTTAAAGTAATTATTGATAGGTAAGGTCTTACTGTAGTCATTTTGTAACTTGTTTTCTAGTGTTTTTTGTAACACTTTTTAAATTCTTTTTTGACCTCTCATAAGTCTTCTTTGTGACTTTTTCTAGTTTTGATTCTTATTTATTGTTTTGGCCTGTTATAGACTTTTGTGTTGTGGTTTGCAGGAAGTTTACAAAAAACAATCATTTGATTATAAGAAATTATTTTGAAACTTAACACTCATCAGGATAAGAAAAGAAACAAAACATAGAGAAAATATACTAGTTTAAAAACTCTCCATTTGCCTTCTATTCCTACTCACATTTTGAGTTTTTACACCCCATTTTACATCCTTTTATATTGCCTACCTCTTAAAATATTAACACAGCTAGTACTTTGTTTTTCTAGTATTCATGCTGAAGTTATGAATGGTTTATGCACAGTGATTAAAAAATTAGAACATTCTAAATTTTTCTGTCTGTATAGTTGCACTTATCAATAAGTGTTACGCTTTCCGGTGTTTTCTTCTTGCTCATTAATGTCTTTGTCTTTCAGTTTGAAGAACTGCCTTTAGCATTTCTTGTAGAACAGATCTAATGGAAATATGTTCTCTGAACTTTTGTTCATCTTGGAATGTCTTTATCGCTCCTTCATTTCTTTTTTTTTTTTAAGAAAGAGGGGGAGAGAGAGAGAGAGAGAGAGAGAATCAGTTTTATTTAGTTTTTCATGTAGCTTTCCATGCTCCAAGACTTCGTTGTGTACGTGGTGCTGGGGTTTGAACTCGCGTACCTGCACATGCCAGGCAAGCGCAGTAACCACTGAGCCACCGTTCCAGCCCTCTCATTCATTTCTAATGGTTAGCTTTACTCAATATATTATTCTTGGTTGACAGAGTTTTTGTTTTTTGTGTGTGTATGTGGTTCTCCAGTACTGTGAAAAATCTCAGACCATTCTTTCTCATAAGATTTCTGCTGAGAAATTTGATGTCAGGAGAATTGAGACATCATTGTGTTGCTTCGTTTCTCTTGCTGCCTTAAGAAACGTATTTTTATTCATGAGAGATTAATTATAAGATGTATTATGGTAAACTGGTTGCATGAAATCTGACTGGTGACTTTTGACCTTCCTGTACCCAGATATTTGTATCTTTCTCTAGGTTTGAGAAGTCTTCTGTTATGGTCTCTATCTACCCTTTTGGCATTCTCAAGTCCCTCTTAAATCCCCCAAACCCAAATATTTCCTCTGTTAATGCTGTCCCAAAGTTCCCATAGGCATTTTTCATTCCACTTCCTTCTTTTTCTCCTTCGTCTATATATTTTCAAACAGCCTATCTTCAATCTTACTAATTCTTTCCTTCATTTGGTTTATCCTTCTATGGATACCTTGTTGCCTTCAGTTGTATTTTTTATTTTTCTTAGTGTATTTCTCATCTCAAGGATTCCATTTGACTTTATTATTACTTTATTTCATGGTTCTGGATCAAGCCCAGGAACTTGCACCTGCTAGGCGAGCACTCACTGAGCTAACATTCCCAGCCCTGTTTAATTTTTAAATTTGTTTCCAGCTCTCTGTTAAGTTTCTGTTAAAGTGTTGAATTGCTTTTCTGTGTTTTCTTGAAGCTTGTTGAGTTTGTTAAAGCAGCTATTTGGGGGCTGGAGCAGTGGCTCAGTGGTATCGCATATGTCTGGCATGCATGAGGACCCTGGTTTGAACCCCAGCACCACATATACAATTAAGTGGTGGGAAAACTAAAACCAGGTGAAAAAATTAAAATATATATTGATTTTCTGTGTGTGTGTGTCACTCTCTCTTAAAAAAAAAATTCTCCACTGGAGTATGCCCATACTGGTCACCATCTGGTTGGTTTCAAGTTCCTGAGTTAGCCAGTTAGATGAGGTCATGGATTCCTGAAAGCTTTTGGTGCTTGGTGGTATGCTACATCATGGGTTTTAGAGAATTAGGTATTTATTCCAGTCATCATAATGGCGTTCTTTCCAGAAATTCTAACCAGGCTGCTTATTTCCTTTGAGTCTACTCTACTATTTTAGCACCAGATGGCACCCAAAATCTAGGTTTGCTGTAAGTCTGCTATCGTTGTGTCATCGTTGTTTCTGCACTAGAGGGCAATCCCAGCCTAGGTTTGTCCCATATCCATTGTGGTGTGTTCAGCAAGAACTAGGGGAGTGCCTAAAAAAGGTAGTCCATCTCCCCCAAGTGTCACCCTAGGATTGGAATAGACCCAGATGCCCCATCCAGTCACTAACCTGTGGGAGGGTACTAAGGCATTCTGCCCACCTCTGGCCAAAATATTGTGGAGGGATCAGTCCTAGGCACTGATGTCACACCTGTGGCCACCAGTGGGCTGCAAAGCTGTGTCACACTCTGGACCTAGATAGAGCCTGCCAAGACCAGAACAATGCTGGAGTAGTGCCAAGGCTCATACTGCTGTAGGCTGCCTACTGCTGAGGTGGACTCATGGCCCAAGACCACCATAATCAGCTACAGGTGATGCTGGCTGGAGTAGAAGTCCAAGAGACTAGAACCTTCCACACTTCACCCTCTCCCCAGCACCAGAGCTGTTCCAAAGGCTCTGTCCACAGGCAGGCTTGGGGATGGGGAATTCAGGATCTGCCCAGTGATGGGTTTTGCAAGCCTAGAACTGAGTTTCGTAGCAAAGTCCTACCCTAACTCTCCTGTCTTACCCTCAGCAAAGGGAATCCTGCTCCACGCTGTGCTGACTGAGATTGGGGTAGTATTGGGAAGGCAGTCTCTCACCACCTGGGCTAACACAAAGCTGGGTTGTGTCTGAGTCTCACAGCCAAAGGGATCTGCACATCTGTCCACGATGAGTAGTGCAAGAGAGGGGTCAGTGTGACATTGCTGAGCAGATGTTCTTGCAGAAGTACTCTGTGTATAAGGTTGCACTGGCTTCTATACAAGTTGATAGTTTTAGCAGTCTTCTGTGATAGTTACCCTCAGCTAACTATGCGTGAGAACCCTTTCTTCATAGCCTTCTAGCCTCATTTACTTTTTTTTGAAGGGTTGACACAACTACATCTTGATTCTGACAACTTTCACGTTTCTTTCACACAAGTAAACATAAGTTAATACGAGAAATTTATGCGTAAGGGTAATCTTGAGTTTATTACAGACACAATGTAATCTTTTGTGTTTTTTATACAAAACTGTAAAATCATAGTGCCTGGGGCATAAATGAAATAGAAATCATGTAACTCCACCCATTCATTTTTGTGTATGTTAAATTAAAAGCCAAATCCTATGTGATTTTTCCAAGATAACAAATTAGTAATAACAATGGAAATGGAGCTTAATCCTGAATTTCTACAAGATATTAATAGTTGAAGAGACTATGTCCATTGTAGTCTCCTTGCAGTACTAATATATTTTAGAAGAATTTTCATTGAGAGTTAAAATTAAGGTGATTTACTCTCTATTTTAAATGATGGATTAAAAATGACCACCAATTGTTGGACAAATTGGACAGCCATATGTAGATAACTGAAGCTGAATCCTTACCTTCCACTCTGCACAAAATTTAAATCAAAATGGGTCAAATATCTGGATATTAAGCCAGCAACTGTAAATTTACTAGAAAAAGAAGTAGGGTCAACACTACAGGACATAGGAGTCGGTGGCACCTTCCTTAACAAAACTCCCATGGCTCAAGCAGTAAAGTCAAGAATAAATGAATGGGATGCAATTAAACTAAAAAGCTTTTGCACAGCTAAAGATTTAGTCAAGAGCATCAAGAGAGAACCTACAGAATGGGAGAAAACCTTTGCCTGCTACACCTCGGACAGAGGGCTAATATCCAGAATATACAAAGAGCTAAAAAAGCTAAACACCAAAATCACAAATAATCCAATCAATAAATGGACTACGGATCTGAAAAGAAACTTCTCACCAGAGGAAGTCCAGAAAGCCCATAAATATATGAGAAAATGCTCTACATCTTTAGCTATAAGGGAAATGCAAATCAAAACTTCAATGAGATTCCACCTCACTCCTGTTAGAGTGGCAAAAATGAAGAACACGAACAACAGCTACTGGAGGGGCTGTGGGAAAAGAGGAACACTGTCACATTGCTGGTGGGACTGCAAACTGGTTCAGTCACTCTGGAAAGCAGTGTGGAGAATCCTCAAAAAATTAAGGATGGAACCACCTTATGACCCAGCTATCCCACTCCTGGGTATTTTCCCAAAAGAGTTAGAATCAGCATATTATAGTGATGTGGCTTCATCAATGTTTATAGCAGCTCAATTTACTATAGCTAGACTATGGAACCAATCCAGATGCCCCTCACTCGACGAGTGGATACAAAAACTTTGGTACGTATATACAATGGAATACTACTCGGCCATTAGATAAGACTATATTTGGCTTTTGATATCAAATGAATGGAGATGGAAAGAATTATGCTAAGTAAAGTATCCCAATCTCAGAGACTCAAGGGCCAAATGGTTTCTCTCTTCTGTGGAAGCTAGAATACATCAGGGAGCAGTATGTTAGACGGCTAAGCTAATAATAACTTCAAATTGTATAATTCTCAACGCAACAGGAAGATGACTCCCTAGGATACTTGGAGGCATAGGGTGGGGGACAGGGTTGGGGGAGGGTGTAGGAAGAACACCTAGGAGACTGGAGGGTGGGAATATGGGGGAATCATCTCAGAAGGAGATCTCTGTCCTCCACGAGATATCCATTTAACTCAGGGGTTCTTCTGGGGGAAACAGCAACATGGGGAACCCAAGCTGGGCATCCATGACATGGCATTAGCCATGGATAACTAAGCATATATACATTGGCTCTTGAATGTTTGATAATGTTTCTCCCTCAATTGTAATTCTATGTCCATCTAATAAAAAAAAAATTAGGGCTGGAACCACCTTATGACCCAGCTATCCCACTCCTGGGTATTTTCCCAAAAGAGTTAGAATCAGCATATTATAGTGATGTGGCTTCATCAATGTTTATAGCAGCTCAATTTACTATAGCTAGACTATGGAACCAACCCAGATGCCTCTCACTTGATGAATGGATAAAAAAACTTTGGTACATATATACAATGGAATACTACCTGGCCATTAGAGAAGACGATATTATAGCTTTTGAAACCAAACGGATGGAGATGGAAAGAATTATGCTAAGTGAAGTATCCTGATCTCAGAGACTCAAGGACTGAATGTTTTCTCTCATTTGTGGAAGCTAGACTACATCTGGAAACAGTATGTTAGATGGCTAAGCTAACAATAACCTCAAATTATATGAATTTTTACACAAACAGGGGGATGATTGCCTAGGATACCTGGAGGCATGGGGTGGGGGACAGGGTGAGGGGAGGGATTAGGAAGGATATCTAGGAGACTAGAGGGAGGGAATATGGGGGAATCATCTCAGAAGGAGATCTCTGTCCTCCATGAGATATCCATTTAACACAGGGATTCTTCTGGGGGAAACATAGAATCACAGGGAACCCAAGGGGGGGCATCCATGACATGGCAGCAGCCTTGGATAACTATGTAAATATACATTTGTTCTTGATTGTTTGACAATGATTTCCCCTCAATTGTAACTCTATATTCATCTAATTAAAAAAAAATGACCACCAATGCTTTGTTACTCCTGTCAGTAAGAAGTAGATTCCAGGGGCTGGAGCACTTGCTCAGTGGTTACTGCACTTGCCTGGCATGCCCAAGGACCTGGCTTCAAACCCCAGCACCACGTATACAACCAAGTGTCAGAGCAATGAAGGACACATGAAAAAATAAAAAATAAAAAAAAGTAATTCTACCGCCCACTCAGTCTCTCTCTTTTAAAAAAAAAATTTTTTTTAAAAAAAAGAAGTAGAGTTCAAATCCCCTCTCCTTCATTCTGGTATGGCCTTGAGACTGACTGACCAACGAGCTGAAGCACAAGTGACATTGTATAACTTACAAGACTGGTGTCACACAGTCTACAGCTTCTGCTCCATAAGCTTGAAACTCTCCTTCTTGGAACCCATCCACCATGCCACACAAAACCTAGACCACATGAAGAGGCCTGTGGGGGGGAACCAAGACACTGTGTTTGACAGACTAGAAAGAGCTCCAGCTTATAGCCCCTCCCACTGCTGGACACAAACAAGGCTTCACGAAGAGTCCTGTCCTGCAAAGACCAACCCGGATCGTAGAATCATAAGAAAATAAATTGTTTTAAGCCACAATATTTTCAGGTGGCTTCTTATACAACAGTAAATAATTGAAACAATTCACTCAAATAATACTGAAAGCTTCATAGTAATTAACTATTTCATCATTATAGTGAAAAATTCCAACATTTACAGTAAAGGAGAAAATGGAACTGAAATAAATGATGGGGGATATAGTGGGTATTAATTAAGAGTGCTCAGGAAACTCTAAGAAGGTGACATTTAAGCAGAAATTGGAGAGAAGAGGATCGAGTATGTGGAGACAGAAAATGCAATGACCATGAAACAGACAAGGGGTTCTATTGAGAAGGGTTCCCATTTGCTCTGTGCTGTGCTAAATTTAGATGGAGATGGAAAAGTAGATTGGGTTTTCCTGTTCTGTTAGCTCATTTATTTACTCGTGTGTGTGTGTGTGTGTGTGTGTGTGTGTGTGTAATATATTCAGCAATTATTAAATATCTACAACATGTCAGGCATTTTGATGGGGCTAAGGGTGTATATACAGTAATTAACAAACTGACAAAGATTCGGGTTAGAGTAGGGACAAGGTGTCCAGAGAAGACTACACTGAAAAGAAATAGGTGACAAGTTCCTAGATGAGTCAGTACTAAGAAGAAAACAAAAAGGCACAAAGGACAAGGAGTGGCTGAGAGGAGGCTACTTGGATTTTAGAACTCAGGGAAGGGACCAGAGAGCCCAGAAAAACAGGAAGGTGATAGCCATGCAGATATCTGGAAAAGAGTATTCCAGGCAGACGGGAAAACAAATGCAAATAATTCAATCCAGGAATGAATTTAGCACCATCTAGAAGCTGAGAGAAGTTAAGAGTGACTGGAACAAAAGAAAGGAAGAGAATAGGATCAGATGAAGTCAGAGATAGACAGGGACCAACTTTATGAGGACCTTGCCGGCCTTGAATTTCATGGAGGACCTCACTGGCCATGACAAGTCCAGATTCATCGTGAGTGCCATGCAAAGCCACTGAAGAACAGGATCACTTCGGCTGCATTCATAGTTTTGGAGGAGATGGGAGTGGGGTGGCGTCCTCAGCAGTAGGAGGAAGTGGACGTGCGAGGCATGTTTGGACATAGAATCACTGGACTTGTCAAGGGTTGAAGGGGGAGAGTGAAGGAAAGTGAGGTACCAAAAATACCCCCAAGCCTGTGGCTTGAATGGCTAGCATGACAGTAGTTCTGCTTATTGAACTAGAGATAATTACAGTAAGAACAGGACTAGCGGCTGCAAATTGGAAGGTCTGTTTGGTCCTCTTAATATTGAGAGCCCATTTAGTTGATCTGGACATGGGAATATTAAGTATGCTAGATTTTTAGCCTGGAGCCCCAGTGGGAAGGACAAAACTGGAGGAATAAATTTAAGAATCATTGGCCGTATGCCTGCTATTTCAAAATCTTTGGAAAAGATAGGAACTCCTGCTGACAGGACCTGAGTTACCTAAATCTTAGTGGGTGGGACAGAGGAAGCACCAGCAAAAGATAAAGAACCAGTCAGTGATCTAGAAGGAAACTCAGGTTGAGAGGGTGGAGTTGCAGAAGCCGGGAGAGAAAATATTCTTTTAAGAAGAAAACAGCTAGGGAAGGAAAAGAGAAATTCTGGGGAATGATATTGGCCAAATGTTGTTATATTATGTGCATATACAAATGTGTGATAACTAACCCTACCATTCTGTATAATTATAATGCACCAATAAAAATATGGAAAAAAAGCTGGGCACAGTGGCATATGCCTATAATCCCAGCTGCTTGGGAGGATTGCAAGTTCAAAGTCATTTAGTGAGGTCCTATGCAACTTAGAGACCCTGTCTCAAAATAAAATATAAAAAAGGCTGGGGATGTGGTTCAGTGGTTAAGTACCCCTGGGTTCAATCCCTCTTACCAAAGAAAAGGAAATGGCTAGCTGTGTTGAATAACTTTAAAAGCTCAAGTAAAAATCAGTGTTTTAGTTATTCAGACCAAAAGTTTGACTCTTCTTTCTCCCACTCTCTTCACCATGTGGACCCACCACAGGCTGCTTGAGGGATCCAACATCTGGAATGCTCAAAGAGCAAGAACTAAGAAAGAGAGAGAGAGAGAGTGGTGGCTGCATGGTCCCCTGTATTTAGTCTCCAAAGTCATGTACCATCCCTGCCACCACTGCTGTTTGGGCACTACATCCAGCCATATCCCAAAGGAGGCAATGAGGCTCCACCCTTCAAAGACAGGAACAGCAAAGCTCTCTTTGTAGTAGTTATAAACATAACTTATAAACATATGGTTTATAACTACTACATTCTCATGCAACTTTTTCTCAATGCAGAAGTTAGGCTGCGGGATCTCTGCCTTGTAGAACAAAGCAGAGGAAGTTTGCATAGCTTCTATTCTGGCTCTTGGGCAAGTTGAATCTCTCTCGTTCTCGCCATCTTGCACAGGTAATGGGGCAAGCCTTTGCCATGAGATATGCCCTTAAGTTACATTCAGGACTGAGGCCCTTTCCTCACCATTTGGCCTCACAAGACAGTGGATGAAAACGCAGGCCTGTGAAAAGAGGGGTTGAAGTCTAATCTGCGAGGCACTGATGCTAATGGAAAGCAATCATCCCTGAGTGATGGCCAGGCCAGCCATCAGGAGTAGAGCAGGAGACAGCATAGCCACCTCGAGTCACCCTACAGACTTCCTGAAGACCTGAGGGAGGATGTGTAAGTCAGTAGACATCTCTGAAGATAATTCAAGTGCTATCAAATCCAGGGAGGAAAGAGCTATGTCTTGGATGTCCTGTTATAGTCAACTTCTTTGTCACTGCGACCAAAAGACCTGACAAGAACAGCATAGAGGTAGAGAAGTTCATTTTGGCTCACGATTTCACAGGTTCAGTCCACAGTTGAGTGACTCTCTAGCTTTGGGCCCAAGGTGAGGCAGAACATCATGGCAGAAAGGCATGGGGAAGGCAAGCAGCTTAGGACAACAGCCAGGAAGCAGAGAGAGAACTCCGCTCACCTGCGACAAAATATAAACCCCAAAGACACACCCCCGGTGACCTACTTCCTCCAGCCACACCCTACCTGCCCACAGGTATGAACCCATTAATCCATATCAGTGAATCAATCCACTGATTATGCCACACCTCTCATAATTTGATCATTTTCGCTTCTGAAAATTCTTTGTTTTTTTTTTAAGACAGAGGGACAGTGAGAGAGAGAGAATCAATTTATTTTGCTTTTCATTGGCCCTTGGCGCTCCAACACTTCATTGTGTATGTGGTGCTGGGGCCCGAAGCCCTGCACTCATGCATGCCAGGCAACCCCCAGAACTGCTGAGCAACCCCTTGCTTCTGAAAATTCTTGCAGTGCACACATGAGCTTTTGGGAAATAACTCATATCTAAAACACGGCATACGTCTACATTGCCTTTACCCAAAAGACTCTAGAAAGAAACTGTAAAACCTTTCAACCACAAATGGACCAAAACGAGGAAAATTTTTATGCAACAAAAGATGGGCAGTGGGAGAGTATCGTAGAAAGAGTGGATGTTTCATGCCCAGAGAGACCGAGGACTGGAACCCTGAGCCAACTGCACGGTCATTTGATCTTCGGCTGAAATGTGACTCCACTGCTTTCTCTGTAACATGGCAGGCATAATACCTAATTAACTGGGCTGTTAGGTTTGAAATGTTATTGTTAGTTATCTGTTATTGATACCAATGAAAGCAAAGCTATGATTGTTGTGAGGATTAAATGAAATACCATGTTGTGATGAATCCAGAACAGAGGCATACTCAACAAATGCTGCCGCGCTTCCTTCCCGCAACAGTTCTGCTCCCCGTGGTGTTCTAGGGTGACCGCAGTCTTGCTTTGCCTGGGACTGAGGGGTTTCCTGGGCCATGCAACGTTGAGTGATAAAGTCAGGGTGGTTTGGGTAAAGTAGCACTGTTGGTCACTCTAGCACCATGCCTTCTTGTTAAGGCTCAAGTAGGACAACTGCTAACATTTTTCTTTCTGGTTCAGATTCAATGAAAGACTTTTTTTTTTTTTCTCACCACAATCTAAATAAAATAAGCAGTCTAGACCAAGGATTCCTAACCTTTTGGAGGTTGATGACCTCTTTCAGCATCTGATAGTTAGGGCTGGTATTTCTTGAGTTGTGCATGTCAGGCACCCTTCTAAGTAAAAGCAGACTAAGTTAATAACCTGAGGGTATTAGCTCACCGATGCCTTAAAAAAACCTAACTAGTTACTGTTCTTGTTCCCATCTTACCGTTGAGAAAAGCAAGGCACAGGGGAAGTGACAGAGATAGCTAGTAGGTGGAGGAATCACACTCAGACTCAGTGTGACTCGAGAGATGGTGCTCTGGTCCATGCCAGCCAGTCTCTCCTTACGTAATCTCTCCAGAAATAACACATCCCTCCTAGCTGCGTAAGTACAAAATGGGCACACGGTTTCAGAGGACTGAGACCCTATCACAGATGCTGTTTTAGGAACCATGATCCATGCTTTATTTTAATGAACATCTCTCCATTTAAAAATAAGATACAAGATTGTTGCCTGTCTTAAGCCTTTGTGAAAAAAGAACGGATTTTTAAAGCAAATGCAAATAACTGTATCAAGGACCTTTTTTCTTTTTTGTACCTGGGATTGAACACAGGGTGCTCTACCACTGAGCCACATCCTCAGGCCTTTTTATTTCTTATTTTGAGACAGGTTTTTGTTAAGCTACTTAGGGCCTCAGCCTCCCACTGTGCCTGGCTCTTTCATTTTTGGAAGGGAAGTTTCATTATTACAATTTTCAAGATGTTTGATCGCTGAAATTTGTCCAAGTTTAACTAAAATAGTGAACTAGATGTTTTAATCAAAGAGAGGACATCCTTTCATAGAAAGCTATTTCTTTTTCACATTTTCATTCTATTTTTAGAAGGCAAATAACAACAAAAATGGATTGATAGCAACACTTATTTTAAAAATCAAATTCCAAAACTTTCCTGGAGTTGTTACATATTGAGCTTTCTGCTTTCATCTGTCCACTGTTCAAGAAAGACTGCTGTGTGACCAGGCATAAATTACTTGGTGTTTCTGGGTCTCAGTTTTTCCTAACAGGTTAATTCAACTAGAGTTACTCTGAGGTCACTTCTCAGCCTAAAATTTTGTAGTTAGCTGACTCTATGTGAAGAACCATATCTTTGAGATACTGTAAGTTTATTAAATCATATAAAAGGCATTCTATTATGATCACCAGAATACTTCCTGCAGCCAAAAAATTTTTTTACACTAGTGCATATTTAAAATGGCAATACTAAACTTATTAAATACAATTTAAAATGTACTTAAAGATATTTTTAAAGGATCTGTAGTATGTGTTTGATGAATTATTTGAGAATATTCCTCTTGTCTTCTAAGGCAAAACAAATACATTGAATGAAAGTCTTAAGAAGGTATTTAATGTAGACAGTGAGTGAGCAAGTTCCTTGGGAGACACGACCAGAATTCCTAAGATATATTGTCTACAGATAGTAAGTTAATAATCTGTTGGGCAAATAGAAAGGAAGAATAGGATAGATGATAAAATGGGTAGAGGGCTGGAGCAGTGACTCAGCGGTTACAGCGTTTGCCTGGCATGTGCAAGGCCCCAGTTTCAAACTCCAGCACCACATGCACAACTAGGTGTTGGGGCAGCAAGGGCCAGATGAAAAAATAAATAAAACTGATTCCATTTTTCTCTCTCTCTCCCTCCCTCCCTCTTCCCCACTCACTTTAAAAATAAAATAAAAGTAAATAAATAAATAAAATGGATAGAGCCAGGGAGAGTGGTAGAAGGGTGGAAGCAGCAAGTCTTTCAATAACTAAGTGACATTAGCTGTCAATCAGACCACCACCGGATTGACAACTAATGTCATCCCTGAGTCAGCCACTCATTGTGGTGTCCCGTTCAAGTTCCAGATTTGTTCTGTTGCAGAAATGCAGATAAAACCCAGAGCTGCTCAGCAGCTACTGAGAGAGCAGTGGCATGGCCCCTGCGTCCCTCCAACAGTCCAGTGTTGTGTTGGCTCCAGGCACCTTGAGCGGTGAGCTCCCTCATGCAACCTCCTGTAACCGCACCATCAGTGGACACAGCTGATGTGGGCAGGAGAGGACCACAGAAGAAGCGTGTGGGGAAGCAGAATGCATGACACTGCTTCCTGTGACACCGTGCGGTCCTTCCACCTTGCTGGTCTCCTTTCCCAGTGTGTAATCTTGCCATCTCTTTCTCTATGTGTTTTGATTCAGTGAACTGTGGCTTGAGCACTCTAACGTGAACTTTCCTGTTTGTCTAGTAGATGCGGAGGTCACCACTGCATTAACTTTCTCCCGTGACCCCTTCCTATACATCCACGCCAGTTTCCTTCTGGCACTTATACTGGAGCAGTTTCTGGGAGGACCAGGCTCTGCTCTATTAAAATGATGATGTGGAACTGTGCTGTTGATTTTTCAGAAAGTCTCTTCTTCCTGAAAACATGGCAAGAAAGGGGAGGGGTCACAATAAGCTGCTAGACACAAGTGTAAAGTAATACAATCAGAACTGAAGTCTGTCCTTTCCTGTCTCCATCTTTAGAATTGCAGTTGTGCCTGGATGGATCACGCCTTTTGGAACCTGTCACTCACCCTTTATAACTTGGCTCCTCTTCCATCCCATGCTACACTGAGCTCATCGTCTTACGAGAGGCAGGACTAGTTCACATTTGGGAAGATAGCCTGTTGAAGGAAAAAATGTAATAGGAAAATTAAATAATTCCGCCATCAATTTTCTGTTTGGACTTGATAAGGCCATGTCTTTCCTTCCTGCCTTTGGCATGCTCACAATAGCAAGAAGCCCTTGGTGCCACAGCTGGCCAGAACTGAAAATAATCCTGCTGGTGACGTGCTTAAAAAAAAAAAAAACTACAAACAAAAGCAAAACTCCTTGAAACAGCAGGACCCTCCCCACTCCTGCAAGCACTTTTCTAAACATTTGACCATGCAGGCAGATGGTCAGCACCGAGAGGCTGTGATCATGTCTCTCCTGTGGGGAGGAAGGCTTCAGAATGCAGCAGGCCCTAGGCAGGAACTCACCAATGAGGCCATGGTGGGATTAAGGCCATGTCCACTCATTTTATGCCTCCACCTCCTCCTGGACCAGCGGGTCTACAGAGATGCTGTCTGGTGTCACCTTATGGAGGATGAAAATGTGCTATCTCTGTGCTATCTCTGCGCTATCCAAGGTGTTAGTGACCGGTCATGTGTCATGGTGGGATGGTTGAAATGTGGCAAGTGTCATTGAATTTTAAGTGTTTCTTTTTTCTCTCCAACAAAAATGAGTCTATGAATTAGACTTTGTCATTTTGAAACATTTCCATCATGCTCCAAATTAAAATACAAAGTCCCCTTGCCCCACTGAATTACAATGCTGAATTACCATTGAAAATACTATATTATGGACTTACCATAAAAACATAGATTTTGATTATGAATAAGCACAAAAGGTATAATTTTATTTGAAGTGCATTTTTTAAGTTTGTAAATTTTAATTAATTTAAATTTAATTTAAATAATTGTATATGGCTAGTGCCTTCCATATTATACAGTACTTGTTTACAGCAAAAATTTGTCTTTGGGCCAGGCATGGTGGCACATGCCTGTAATCCCAGTGGCTTGGGAGGCTGAGGCAGGAGGATTGCAAATTCAAAGCCAGCCTCAGCAAATTAGTGAGGCCCTAAGCAACTCAACTAGATTCTCTCTCTCAAAATAAAAAATAAAAAGGACTTGGGATGTAGCTTAGTGGTTTAGTGCCCCTGGGTTCAATCCCTGGTACCAAAAATAAATAAATAAATAAAAATTGGTCTTTGGAGTCTGAAAAACCTGGATTTGAATCCTGGTTCTGATGTCCACTAACTATGTGACCTTGGACAAATCACCAGCCTCTGTTTCCCCACATGTAAAATAGGACCAATGAAACCTTCTTCATCAGATTGTTGTGATCATCTCACATTGTCACAGGAAGGGTGAGTGCAATATAATGAGGTATTTGGAGACAGAGAGAGACCATATTCACAGAACTGTCATTATAGTATATTGCTATAATTATTCTATTTTATTGTTAGTTATTGTGATTAATCACTTAATGTGCCTAGTTTATAAGTGAAATTTTATCATAGGTATATACATGTATACCTAAGTACACATCCACATTCAGGCATCTACTGGGGGTCTTGGAATGTGTTCTCCCCCAAATAAGGGGATATTAATGTATTAATTTATTGAGTCCTCACAACAATCTGGCACATATTCAGTACTCAGAAAATATCTGTCAAATAAATGAAAAAAAAAAGTTCCTAACCCAGGTACAGCAACACCCATGTTTCCAATATCATTCAATGTGAGGATTCCCTGTAAGTGTAAGAGACATATTTAAGTCTCGTGGAGTTCTCAGTAATGGGTCTGACCTTTGTCAGAGTGCAGCATGAGCCATGAACCTAAATTGGGCAGAAATCAGCAAAGAATAAAAAAACATTCCTACTGCAGTAAGATGGATTCTTCCTTTTTGTTCTCTTTTTTTATTTCGAAGTACCAAATGTTCTCTGATAATTATTTCTTCTAGCATTCCAATTTTATAGAGCTGTGCAGAGAAGTTTGGACAATTTCCTTAAAATCGGTTTTCAAATAGTATGATGTACTTTTAAGCTAATCATTTTACAGACTGCATGCCCGGCGGAAGAAACTCTGCCAAATAAATGGGATTTCCTCCCAGTCGGGAATGGCTCACTGGAGGGAGAGAGCATCCTACTGCCTTTGGGACCCCTAAAGTAGCCCAGCATAGCAGGACCTGGTGCACGGACCTGCCAGAGCCTGGTCCCCTGCCCTCCTGCTGCTCTCTCCCCTTTATCTGTGAAACAAGGGACCCAGTGCTGAAGAGTTTCTTCCAAGGCCAGTGGTCCCTACTGGAAGCATGTGCTGAGTATGCCATAAAGCTTGTCCCGATTCCTATCTTCTCCACGCTTCAGTTCAGAAACATGGGCTGCCGGGAACCTGCCCCTTCCCCCAAAGGCTTGGTTCAAATTGACCTGCCCTTCACCTGGACTGTTTTGCTGATGCTGCCCCTTATCCGTGATAAGACCTCTCTCTAAGGTCTCGTTTGCGATTTCTTCTGCCCTGCCCATTCCTTCCATGATCTCCCAGTAGCACTGGCTGACGAAAAGCTGACTAGCAACCAACCTCTCTCTTTACCACCTAGGCAACAACGCGCCAATGTGCAAAACTCTCTCCTCGGAGCTCCTATGGTTATGTACCATTCAGGTATTCCCAGTTACAAGAGCCTGTTTTGCTAGAAATTACAATTTGTATAGACCTTCTGGCACTCTTTTCTATCTTCCAGTATAACTTCAATGCCAATTCAAGGTCACCTAATTGGTCATGATTATTGGACTCATTGCATGGTTTTCTACATACATAAGATTAGAAATTGCTGACTTCTCCAACTCTGGACATCAGGGTGTGTCCTTCTACTTGGAAATCATGCTCATATGATTCTTTGAATTATTAAGGTGCTTTGTACTTTTCAAAGCTGTTTCTTTTTTTAAGACAGAGGGACAGTGAGGGAAAAAGAATCAATTTTATTTAGTTTTTCATGTGGTTTTCATTGCTCTGACATTTCATTATGTACATGGTGCTGGGGTTTGAATCCACGTCCTCATGCATGCCAGCCAAGTACCGTAACCACTGAGCCACCGTTCCAGTCCTCAAAGCTGTTTCTTCTACTGATGTCAACAATAAGACAGAAAAAGGCTATGAGATTCTCAAGGGCTGGAACTATCTCTTTCTTATTCATTACATAGCAAGTGCTTCAAATATATTCGTTAAATAGTGTTTCAACCTGTATTAAAAGCCAGGAGCCCTGGTTTCCAGTGCTAGTTTATTTATGGATCAGCTGGCACTGTTGAATAGAAATAAAACAGAAGTCACATACCACTGAAAATGTCCTAGCAGCCACATTTTTAAAGTTTAAAAAAACTGTAATACTTCAATAATGCATTTTATGACTTAGTATATGCCAAATATTATTTTCTCATCGTGTAAGCAATGTTGAATTATTAATAATAATTTTCCATCCTTTCTTTATACAAGTCTTTGAAATTCAGAGTCTATTTTATGATGACAACATATCTCAATTTGTATTAGTCACATTTCTAAAAAATAGACCTTATTTTTTTAGAGCAGTTATAGATTTACAGCAAAATTGAGCAAGAAGGTACACAAACACACATACCTCTGACTCCCGCACGTGTGGCCTCCCCCACTGTCAACATCTGGCAGTACAATAGTACATTTTTCAAAATCCATGAACCTAGATTGACACACCATCAGCCAAAGTCCGTAGTTCACATTAGGATTTACTCCTGGTGCCATACATTCTATGGATTTTGACAAATGTGTAAAAATATATATCCGCCATTGTAACATCCAACAAGGTAGTTTACCCTCAAAATCCTGTGTTGTACCTGTTCTTCCCTCCTCCATCTAACCCCTGATGTTTTCACTGTCTCTACATAGGTATGAGTTGAACTCATTTTCATATTGGCCTCTTTCACGTAGCAATATAAATTTAAGATTCTTCCACGTCTTTTCAGAACTTGGTAGCTCATTTTTTAGCGCTATATTATACTCCACCATCTGGATGTACTGTAATTTATTTACTTATCCATTTGCCTACTGAAATATATTTTGGTTGTTTCTAAGTTTTGGCAGCAATGAATAAAACTGCCTCAAGCATTTATGTACTCATTTTTGTGTGAACATGATTTTAATTTGGGTAAATGCCAAGGGAAGCAATTGCTAAGATTGTTTGGTAAGATAATGTTTAATTTGGTGAGAAACTCTCAATCTGTTTCCCCAAGTGATTTCTCCATTTTGCATTCCCACCAGCAATTGAGGAGGGAGAGAGAAAGAGGGGGGGGGGAGAGAAAAAAAATCCTACCACTCTACATCTTCACTGAATTTGGATTGTCAGTGTTCTGGATTTTGCTGTGTAGTGATATCTTTTTTTTTAATGGACTTTTCCCTGAGGACACATTTTAGGGAGCATCTTTTCATATATGCATTTGCTATCTGTATATTTTATTTGGTGAGTTGTCTGTTAAGATCTTTGGCCCATTTTTTAAGCCAGGTTACTTATTTTTCTTATTGCTGAGTTTTAAGAAATTTTCGTATATTTTGTGTAACCGTCCATTATTGAATATGTCTTTTGCAAATATTTTCTCCAATATGTTCTTTTGGCTTGTCATCTCATTTTTAAGAAAATGACAGGCCAGCCACATCTTCAGTTTTCATATGGGGCTTGTGGCTCCTGTATCAGACATCACAGTGTTAGATTACTGGAATGCAGCCATTTAAACTCCGAGATGAGACATTTAAAAGGAAATACAGAGTTGGTGGTTGAATCCAGGAAGCTGGTGCTTGGAAGAGAGGTTCAGGCATAACTTAAAGACTTGGGAGTCATCAGCAATTAGGTGGCAGCTGCTGTGCCTGAGTGCATGAGAGGCTACTCAAGGAGAGAGTGGTAATGGGAAAGAAGAGGGTTTAAAACTGACTTCCAAATAAACTGCCTACCCAACACCTCCACTGGGGTATTCTCCAACTCTGGATGCCCCAGCTCAGGTATGTTCCTTGTTTCCCCCTTCCACTTCTCCCACAATCTTCCATTTACCAACCTCCACGAGCTACAAATCTAGAAGTAATTCTCAGCTCCGTCTCCCTCTGCTCCCAGTGCCTATCTGTGGCCAAGTCCTGCTGATTCCATATCCTAAATTGCTCTTGCATCTGTCCCATATTGTCATCCCCATTTCATCATCTCTCACCTGGATCACTGCCACGGTTCTCTCACTGGCCTCTTTCTCCAGTCAGGCCTCGCTCCAATACATTCTGCACACTGATGTCACGGTGATCATTTAAAAGGTAAATCTGATCATGTCACTCCTCTGACTTAAAATCCTTCAATGACTCACCATTACATTCATAATATAGTCTGGCTTCAGCGTGGCAGATGAGGCTTCCTCTTCCTTGCCCAGCTGCATGCAAATCGACCCGAGCTCCAGCCACACAGGCCGACCACCAGCTCTCCAGCGCTTATGCCTTGCTCGCTCTCACTTTCTTGTTCTCGCTCTCAAATCTCCACTTTTGCACATTTCCTTCCCTCTGCCTTCTCTCCAAACTCATTCTCCCTGTCCCCCCTTCCACCTGGGTAACTCAAATCTTCTAAGATTCAGCCCTAGCGTTTCCTGATCCAAGCGCCGTTCCCTGAGATTTCCCACTCTAAGCTGAGCAGCCTCCTCTCCTTCCGTGCCTCATGTTCAAACCTCTAGGATGTTTCGTAAGTGCTATATATTCATTCATCTATCTGGCGCCACAGTTTGTGAACTCCTCTCAGGGACTGTGTCTACCATCTCCTCATCCCCAGAACTTGGCAGAAAGGACAAAGGAGCAGCCAAAGACCACCCCCATCCCCACCTCCAGTGCCAAGAAAGATCAGGCAAGGATATCACATAATATCCCCCAGGGAATTCCTCCAGAGTTAGTCTGTTAGGTGAGAAGAGGAGGTGGTCCTGGCCCTAGGGGAAATGAAATGCTTGATGCTAAGTGGTAATGGTTAGGATTTTTTGTGGTTTTATTATGTCTTAGTGACCAAATTGGAGAGGTCATTGTTAAGAAGTTAATGTCATCAACAAACAACCCCCTACGACTTCTTGCTTGTTCCTGTGCACAGTTCCCACTTCCTATTAACCTTTTATCTGCTGTTCCAGAATAGAATCTCACGTACTTCTACTGGGCCCCCAGTGGTGGACACTATTGTGATGGGAAGCTGGGCATGCCTGCAAGGGACCCTGGGGTCCACTATCAACTCTGTTCCTGGGGCTTCAGACACAGAACATCTTATATACTGGATCCTAGAGAAGTATTGAGAAATGAGGGAGGACTTCCTGTGGAGAATTACCTCAATCTGCCCTGGGAAACAGGTGGGAAAATCAAGACAAATATTTGGACCCACCCTGTAAGGACTGTGCTTTTTAAATCAGCATCAGAGCTACAGAAGGAAGTTAGCAGGTGGAATCCATTTGGTGCATCCCTAAGTGTAGTAGCCTGTCACACATTAAGAAGTGGCATCTCAGAGATGGAGCTCCACAGTTATGGCGCTTGCCCAGCAAGCGCGGGTGTGCAAGTTCAAATCCCAGCACCATATATACAACAAAGTCTCAGAGCAACGAAAGCTGCATGAAAAACTAAATAAAAAAATTGTTTATCTCTTTCTCTCTCTTTTGTTCTCTCTCATTGTCCCTTTGTCTTAAAAAAAGAAGAAGAAGAAGTGGCATCTCTGTGCAATAGCCCCGGATGCCTATTAAGTAGTGGCGTCTCCCCAGTAGAACCTTCCTCCTCCCAGACTTCTACGTGCCCACCTCTTTCCATTATTTCCCTCACCAACAGAAGCTGCTTGTTTGATTATCTCCCGCAGTGCAGAGAAGGAATCCTACTCCCTCTCCCTTTGTGGAGGAAGCCAAATATAAGGAATTTGGGTGCTAGAGCCAGTCAGTCAGTCCTGAATATGAATCCCAGCTCTGCCAACTACTGATTATAAGACCTTAGGCAAATTATTTGACCTCTGTGTGCCTCATTTCCTTGTATTAGTTTCCTATGGAAACTATAATAACCTATCAAAAACTTCACGACTTAAAATAACAAAAATTTATTCTTTCTTTCTTCTAAAGACCAAAAGTTAGAAATTAGTGTCAGAAGGCTGAAGTCCAGGTGTCAAAAAGACCATGCTCCCTCTGCAGGCTCCAGGGGAGAATTCTTTTCTTGCCTCCTCTAGCTTCCTTGACTATTGACTGCATCACTCCGATCTCTGCCTCCGATCACGTTGCTTCCTCTTGTTCTGTGTGTCTCGAATTTCTCTCTGGCTTACCAGAGGATATATGTGATTTTATAGCCCATCCAGATAATCCAGAATAATCTCCCTTATCTCATTATCTTTAGCTTAATGGCATTTATAAAGACCCTTTTAAAAAATAAGATAAAATTCATGGATTCCAAGAGAAATGCCTTGACATCTTCAGGGCCACCACTGAGTCCACCACATTCCTCCAGTGTTTAAAAGGGAATATTAATTGCTTTTGCTTGAGATCCCCCTATTCCTGAGCAGATCTAAAACCAAGTAGTTGATGGGGTTGAGGGTGATCCCAGGGAATGGGATGAGGATGTTAGAAGGAATGAAACAGGTTAAGAGGGAAAGTCAGTATAAGCATACACTAGTTACCACGGACAGCTAGAGCTAAATCTTGCCAGGATCTTCTGAGAAGCTATGTAGAATGACTTTGAGCAATGTCCTTCTGAGGGATAGAAGAGGGGAATATTTATTTATCATCACTTATCTTCTATTAGTCATGTGGACAACTCAATACCCTCACACTCTCCAGTGCAAGCATGCAGTTTCCCACAAACAGGAATGAAGCCCCAGAGTAGAAATCCAGAAATAAATGGTGTAGCTGAAGCCAGGTCCTGCTAGGTTATACCTGTAGGAAACTGCTTGTCCTTAGAAACCACTAGAACAAAAAGATGTGTAAAAGAAGATATGAAGTAAGACATACAACAGTCTTCTACCTTAAGGGGTATTGTAAGGATTAAATACAGCAATGTGTCTAACACATGGTAAAGATTCAAAAAAATTTGTCATGGGAATGGAGTGGTGGCTCAGCAGTTGCAGCACTTGCCTGGCATGTACAAGGATGGGGGTTCAAATCCTAGCACCATGTATACAACAAAGTGTCAGAGCAACAAAAGCCAAAGTAAAAACAAAATAAAATTGATTCTCTCTTTCTATCTCTCCCTCTCACTGTCCCTCTTTCTTTTAAAAAAAATCTGTCCTGATTTTGGATTCTACTATTGCTAATATCTCCCCTCATATCACATGTTTAGCATACTGCCTAGCATTTGGGCAACTTACAATATATCTTTTTTGTCTGGCAGGCTAAATAATGGAAAGAAGGAAGGATAGGTAGACTGATCGGTAGATGGATGGGCAGGTGGATGGATGGATGGATGGATGGACAAAAGTAAAAAGCACACCAGTCCAGATTCCAAATGCCAAAGCATTTTCTCAAGGAAAAAAATATCACAGGTTTCTCTCTGATTAATAAATCAAGTAGTCCAATATAGGTGGCACTGTGGCCCCTGATGAATACAATAAAATATAGGGGTTGCACCTAAGGTTCTTGCTCTTTTAACCTAACTGATTGATTTTTTCTTCTTCTTCTATTATGACCAAGGTTAAATAAGACTTCTTCATTGGTTGAGAGTTTTCACTGCCCTGGGCAATTTTGAGATTCAGATCTTAGCTATTGCACTTGCTGTGAGTGAATTAGAGTCCTAGTGGTATGTTCTGCTGGGAGCAACTTAACCTTCAACCTTAGAGTGAAGTATTTTCTTGCGACCTTTGTCCACTCCTTTCTTGCCCTGGTCCTGAGGTATGTGGTCACAGGTTAGCAAGGTTCTAACAAGTCATTAGAAGGAAAATAGAACTATGCTTCCTTATGTCACCACCATCATCATATTAAATAAACTCATCATGATTCAGTTCACTAGATACTTATCAGGCTGCACCCTCTGCTTTGGGCTCTAAGAACAAAAACTGGATATTTCTGACCTCGATCAATTTGCATACTATTTGGGGAGATAGTATAGTTATATGCAAATATATAATGTTGCTAGGCAATTTATTAAGTGGGCCTATTGAGCTCTCCTGACAAAACTCCCCAAAGGTCAGGAGTTGGGGGGAAACCTTACAAATTTGGATAGTTCATGGAACCTTCCTGAAGAAAGAGACAACAAACTTGAACCTTGAAGGGAGGGAAGGACATTGCTGCTTTGAAACACACAGAGAGATGATTCCAAGAAAGGGGAGTGATGTGGGACGAGAGTTCAGGACCACAGGGAGCTCAGGCCCGGGGCTTTTAAGTGGATGAGCCTGCAAACAGAAGAAAACTATTAGTGCCCACCCATTCGTCATAGCTCAAGCAAGAAATTGTGCTTCCAGAGCAGAGCCAGTTCACCTATTTGTGCTGGGGGCTGGCATGCCAAGAACAACTTAATTTGGGACTGAGGCTGTGAGATCACACTTGGCTAACTTTCCTCCAGATCACAGTGGGAGGATGCTCCCTGGAAGAGTGTTAAGAAATAAAGTCTTAATGTTTTAACCCCACGCTTTCCATCTCCCCTGCCTCTGCATGGTCTCTAGTGGAAGTGAAATATTATCCTCTTGGGTTTCCTCATATATTCATCTATTCATTCAACAAATATTTGTTGATCACCTACTTCATGCTAGGCTGTGTGCTGGCCACTGGGGAGTTAGTGGCAAGAAACTATGATGAATACAGTTTCCAGATGTATGATATAGAAGGACCTAGTCAGAGAGGTCAAGGGGGACCAGAAGAAGTGACACTCAAGTGAGATCTGAAGAACACCAGAATGATTTAACCAAGTGAAAGTGTGGTGCAAGGTCATTCCAGACAGGGAACGGCTCATCCAAAGGCTGGTAGTAAAAGAGAGTGGGACTCAACTGAGGAATCAAGACAGTCTCTGGGCCAGGGACCGAGAGACAGAAGGGAATAGTGGATGAGATTGGAGGGGAAGACAGGGATGGATAAGGCAAGGCCTTGTGGTCCATGCCATGGATTTGGGCCTTCAGCTTACAAGCGATAAGGAGCCCTAGCGTGAGCATTGTTCCTGTGCTTCCCAGGGCGGGCTGTGTGACAGGAGTGGACTCAGTGCAAGTTTTGCCAGTTTTAGAAAGCTCAGGTAACAGACTTTATGATGGTAAATTTAAAAATTTAAGCATTTTCCCAAATTAGTAACTTTTAGCTGCTTTAGCAGAGACCTAAAATAATAGTAACTTCAGTTTATGTCTTTCACTAAGATGGGCATGATGCCTGCACTCATCAGGGATCAGGTCCTGTCTGCTCTGTTGCTCTCATCTTCATGGTCTAAGGTGCCCCACCACCACTGGGGGCATTCCAGCCAGCACAGAAGGTGATAAAGGGACAGAGAGGTGTATAACCATCATTTTTAAGAGCATAACTTAGAAATTGAATGCCCTTTTTCTGATTACATACCAATAACCAGAATTGGCTTCTCATAGTTAAAAGAGAAGTTGGGAAATAGACTCTTTCTCCAAAGCATCCCTGTACCTGCAGCCAAAAAGTCCACCTCTTCTCCCATGGAGGAGAAAATGAATACTGGGGTAAAGTTGACAATCTCTGTCATCTAGCCCTTACTCGTCTGCTACATCCAGACCAATTAATGCACTCATTCAACGGGCACCTATTCTTTGCCATACACTGTGCTAGCTTATAAAGATGAATAAGATGCAATCACTACCCTTAAGTAGCCAACAGGGTGGTGTAATGGAGCTCAAACTTTGAGTTTGAGTCCCATGGGGAGGATTAAATATTTCAACACCCAGGTCTCATCTCTTCCCAATTAAATCAGAATCTCTGAGTATGAGGCCCAGTTCTGGGTATGTCTTAAAACTCCCTAGGTGTGTCCAATGTTTTCACTACTGGTTTAGTGAAGAGAAAGATGAGTTTACAAATAGCTCCAACACAAGGCAGTAAGTGCTCTGATAGGGAAAAGTACAACCCTCCCATGAGGACACAGCGAAGTACGTGACTCCTCAAAAAGACAAAGGTCATCAGAGAAGCCTGCACAAAAGAGGTGACACATGAGCAGAGCCTTAGAAGATGAGCGGCATTTTGCCAGATGAGCATGGTTGGAAAGAGCATGCTAGTAGAGAAAGGAGCATGTACGAAGGCACAGATCCTTGAACCATTTTGGGAATTTTAAAACAAACAGAAACTGTTTCCCCAAATTATACTAGGTCATAGTACAGCCAGCATAATACCTGAGAGCAGCTTCCAACCTATAAATGACTAAATATTTAACACTTTATACTTATTCCCCTACTACTTCTTAGAGGCCCTTGGCCTTGTAGATTCCTGGGGTACCTCTGCATGTACCCTAGCTATGGAATGATGAGGTGGGATGTCTTTCTGATGGGGCCTGACAAGAGCTCTAATCAAATAGAAGGCATGCCAATGGACCATCCTCTGCTGGGTCCAGCATTAATCCTTTAGTTGCTGAAACACAGAGTGGTCCAGAGTTGGGAGGGGTGGTCCTAAGGGTTGGACTTAGGCCAGGTGAGCAGGGATTCACTCTGGGGCCTCAGACATTTTAGTGAATGACATTAACACACAATTGCATACAGGCTTTGTGTCAGCTCTGAGCAAGATGTCCCACAGATCACTAGAAAGCCAGCTACTACCCTACTCACATGCAGGATGCCAGTAATGATAGAAGTGACAAGATGGAACACTAAGGCACACCTGGAGTTGGGGAAGAAGACATAGGGCAAGAGTGATGGAGGAAAGGAAGACATTGTGGGAGTCAAGGGACAAATCAGGCTGTAGCCTGAAGCTCCTGGCATTGGATCAGTTGAAAATGTTTCTCTGCAGCCCTTTCTGTCCTGTCCAGTCTTTGACCCTGGATAAGATGGTGCAAAACGGCAAGAGCCAGTCTTCGGATATGGCCGGAGCTTCCTAGCTCAATCCATAATTTCTCAGGAGACAGAAGAGAAGCCAGGAATGTGCTGAACATGGCTGTCACCCATGAATGCTCACAGCTGGCCCAGGAGAGGAAGGACCAGGCAAGAGCTACTTATGTCAGGCTTGACGCTGGCCCCTTCTCCAAAATGAGAAGTGGACAATAGGAGGCCATTGTGTATCCAATCAACTCTCAATTATCCAGGGGCAGATTCTCCACTCTGTGGGTCCCCCCGCTCCCTTTGAGTTCCCTCCAGCTGTCTGCCCTTTGACCGTTTTTCTGCCCATCAGAGCCACAGTCAGAGGGTGGGCAGGTGGAGGAAGGGGGAGGAAGTAAAATTCAGATCAGTCATTTTATGGCTGTTCCTTAGACATTTTTGCAAAAGGAGGAGAATCATTGGTTAAACCAACATTCTGTTTATTTGGAGTTTTAATTTATCAGGGCTCTGCCTCATCCTTCATTAGCATGGATAATTGGTAATTGGTTAAATGATATTTATTCAATCTGTGGCGCCTCTGCTATTGTATCTGCCTTGTTTCATTTAAAAAATAGTCTGCATTAGTAAAAGCTACATTGAAATGATTTTCTTAATGCACTTAGAGCTCTGCTATTTTAGCATAAAACTTACATCTGCATTCCCTATTCATGGGGACGAGGGGGTTGGAAATAGAGTAACCACAGATATGGGGTTTCATATGCCTTAGAATATTTAAGTAAATCTTTAAAGTTACATTTTCCTGATATTCTGTGTGGTCAAGGTGAAGGCAAGGCATAGATTTCTGATTCCTCTCCTATCACTTGGCCCCCTTACTTTGGATATCTTGGTTTACTCACCTGCATAGAACATAAGTAATTCTTTTCTCTAACTCAAGTGGGAAAAAGTTGAATTAACTTATGTCTATGTCGGGGGAAAAAACTTTTAAGTTTGGAGGTATCATTTAAGTTCACAGCAGCATTAAAACTGAACTCTTACAACTAGGCAAAATAGGGCAGCAGAGATGACTTTGGTTTTATTATCAAGCAACAGTATGAAGGGGGCAGAAATTATATTCTAGAAAAAGAAGTAAAATTTTCCTAGTAGGATTATTATGTTTTTGCTGTTGTTGTTTTGATACTTCTTATGATGGACATCCCATCATGTATTGAATTGCTTAGAGCTATATATTTTCTAGAAGAATAGAGTCAGCCACAATGACATGTGGACTG
This sequence comes from Aplodontia rufa, assembly GCA_004027875.1. NCBI lineage: Eukaryota > Metazoa > Chordata > Mammalia > Rodentia > Aplodontiidae > Aplodontia > Aplodontia rufa. Next base: position 13,659 of record PVKS010008565.1, on the reverse strand, counting down.
GATAAGGGTTCAGAATTTGGATTCAGAATAGAGCAGGCTGGTTTTGAACAGAGGGGCCCATCAGTACAAAGCTGTCCTCTGGAGAGGGCAAATTTCTAACGGGGTCCCCAATCCACTCCAAGACTTAGTTTGTCCCCAAACTTTGTCCCATATTTGTCCACTGTTAGCAACCATCCCTAACCCTTGGTTTGATCATCTAGCAAACGGGAGTGCTAATGGCTCCTGCCTCTAGTGTTTGGAGGATTAAGTGCACCAGAGTGCTTAGCATGATCCTGGCACATGATAATTGTTCAACAGTGTTCAGTGTATTCAAGGTTTGGATTTACAGCAGAGCCTGGCTGCCCTGAAGATCATCAGTAGTTGTGATGAAAGTTCATGAGAAGTAGAGAAGAAAATTGTAGGAAGAAAGGATTTCAACCACATTAAAAAATGATCTTTTCCAAGATAACATACAGATTTATTCCTATTATTTAATAAATGCAACTATATTGCAAGCCTACCCGGTGCAGCATATAGCTGTATTTTAACCTTCAAGCAGAGAAACGTCCTGGGTGAAGTTGGCTTAGCAACAGAGGTGCTTTTTTTATAGACAGTTTTTTTGACAAGGGTCCTGCAATATAGTTTGTTGAAATCTTAAGATATTTCCCTTTCTAAGCTAGAATAATATACTGGATATTACCAGAAATGCGAGCTGCTTGGTAGATGGTCTGAATTGACATTTGCCTGATTTCCCAATGTATGGAACTGCTGCCTCCTGTTTGGGCATTGCAGAAAACATTTGGATTGCTTTAGATGTCTTACCATGCTAATTAAATAAACTATGACTAATTAAATGTCATAATGCATGATGTAAACTTGTTAACGTCAGGGGAGATCTTTAAAAACAACTATCAAGACGGGCAAATTTGTCACATGTCAACATTTTTAGTTAATTTTCAGTGGTAAATAAGCAAATTTTATTTACGAAATTTGAAAACTGGCGATGTGATTAGGGGATCCTATATTTTGCGTCTGATTAGACTGTGGCTTATGTGGGGAGCTGGAAAATCTCTTCTGAATAGTTAACTACCCATTTTTTCAATTAAGCATAATGTTATGTTAACATCCTTAAAGAGGTAAATGATGGCACAGTAAATCCAATTAGAATCCATACTTACAACTGGATTCTCTTGCAATTTTCAAAAAGCTGATTGCATTTTACATCTTCCCTGCTATTGTCAGAGTGGCTTTGCCACAAGTTGCTGAGCCCCGCCTGGTGTCTGTGTCTCTGTGTGGTGACCTTTGCTGTAAGCGCTGCTGCAGACATCACAAACTCTCACATCAATTTGGCACAATTGGATGTGGCATCTTGCAGCTAATTTGATTTGGGAAGAAATGCACCTGGCTCTGTTTTTTCCCTATAGAATGTGAAGGGAGTTGTGAGTCCTCACAGATGCCGTCTAACCAAGGAGCCCATGTGTTTTTCAAGGTCTAAGCAGTTTGTCTTCATCTCCCCAAATACAAACCATTACAGAGGGAGAGGAGTTGAATTATTTAATGCAAAAATAAATTAGATTGGGGTCAGGGAGGGAGAAAAAGAAACCAAATGAACTGACAAATACAACTGTGGATAGAACTTCCAGTCTTCTTTCCTTGAAAGTAAAACCTTTTTATTTATCTATTCAAAACTACTTCCCTTTGTTTTCAGCAGATTGGTTAAAAAGAATTTCTTTCCCTAGGGTTGGAAGTCTTTAAAAAACAAAATGCTAATCTGTCGAATTTACACTATTTGAAAGGAAATGCAAACACACAAATGTGATTTTTTTAAAAGTTTCATACTGATTTGTGGTTGCAGAAAATAGAAAATGGTGATGTGCTTAATTTATTATTATATATATATATATATTAAGTAGATCAAAGGGTTGCTTGCTGAAGGAAAAATACAATTCTCAGGTCTTTTATTCAGTGACCCACATTTTATCTCAATTATGCTTCAAATAGCAAAAACAAAATGATCAACAGCAACAACGAATTGTGCCCCATAAACAGGACTTTCAGTGACTATGTGAGGGTGCTTTGAAGGTAAGGGGTGGTGGGGAGGATTATCACATATTTGCCCAGTGATGTTGCACTTTGGGTTTAATTTGTGAGGAGTTTATTTTCCTGGAGAAGAAAACAATCTTATTGTAGAGAACTTTCTAGGGATGGCTCTATATTGTATTGCTATGAAAATACATAAAACATGACTCATGTCAAATTAAAGTGGGGGGGTAATTCATTGAAATAATAAATCTGTTATTTTTAAGAATGAGACTGGCCTGGAGCAGCAGTTCGGTGGTTCAAGTGCTTGCCCAGCATGCGCATGGACCCAGGTTCAAACCCCAGCACCACATACACAACTAAGTGTTGGAGAGGTGGCTCAGTGGTAGGGCCTGCCTGGCATGCATGAGGACCCAGATTCGATCCCCAGCACCACATATACAACTAAGTAGAGGAAAAACAAAACCCAGATGAAAAATAAAAAGTACCCACTCTCTCTTTAATTAAAAACAATGTCGATGGTACGTGATCATTATTGTCACACTTCCCTTGTGTACTTTTGCTTCAGCTTCCCCTGCATCTAAAAGACAGAAGGCTTTACAGGAACATTCATGGCTGTAAAGATAAAGGGAAAATCATTTTAGGCAATTGAGACTAACAGATGATGTCATTTCCAACAAAAGGGGGAAAGGCAGGGAAAAATTTGAAGTTGTTGAAGATCAGGAAGCAAAATTCAGATCAGTTCTCACAATTCTCCCTGTCCCACAACTACAGCTGCTAAAGGTCCTTCTGTGTGACTGCATTATTTTCTCTGAACTTGTGTGAATTTGCAGCTCATTAGGCAGGTTCTTCTTCAAAAGCAGGAAGATACTCTGAAATGAACAGCTGTTTTGCACGATTATCCATTTGAGTTTATTGGAGCCACACTTTAACTTCATGAGACCCAGTGCCCTGGAGAGGAAAATATTCTCAAGAATTGCTAAAT